>PVJC01016298.1:0-33893 GCA_004026665.1 Murina feae | reverse complement strand
TTAATTTTAATTAAATAATTTTAAATTATAGTTGGCATTCATTATTATATTAGTTGCAGGTGTACAGCATAGTGGTTAGACATTTATACAACTTATAAAGTGATCCCCTGATAAGTCTTGCACCCACCTGACACAACATATTATTATTACAACATTATTGACTATATTCCTTGGACTTTACATTGCTGTGACTATTTTGTAACTGCCAATTTGTACGTGTTAATTCCTTTAATATGAAGCCTTTTTTATTCAGTAGCTTCTGTGGGACCTGACCCTGTCTCACCATTCCAGCTATCTACATTCTCCCATATCCCTCCCTTCTTCATTTAGCTCTCATATCAACTCTGTTGGTACCTGGTGATGGTGAACATAAACCATTCAATGGTGTAGTGTGATTGTGCATGTGTGTGATTATTAGCATTGGAATATAACATAAGCGGGTGAAGGGAAGGATCTGCACATCACTTCAATTTAAGTAAGATCCCTGGTTCTACTTATGAAGAAAAGTGCTGATAATAACTTTCTTTAGTTGGTTCTGGAGAAAGTAATTGACAAGGAAATGGCATACTAGGGATGTTCAGGAACAGCGAGTAGGTGGTAGCTGCATAGACCTATTGTAGAAGGTCCTAAGGGAGACCTAGAGGCCCTGTGAAGTGTCCCTGCTAACTTGGGGATGTTGAGGAAAATATGAGGGCAGCCTTGGCAGGTAGGTTAGATCACTAACACCTGGTAACTTGGGGCAGAGTGATGTGCCACAGACTAGTCTTAAAAGTTTTTGATATTGAGACTGGTTTCAGACATTGTTCTTCCTCTCTGAAGAAGGAGGCAAGTTCTATGAAACAGACCAACATACTGTGTCTTTATAGGAAAAAAAAAGGGGAGGAGGAGAGGTTAAGTGAAAGAATCAGAGAAATCCTTTGGCTCTGAGCAGTAACATTCTGATACAAGGCAAACAATTGCTGTTTGTGTTTGTTTTGTTTTTTAACTTTTATATCATAGGCTGAGGAAATATTTTGGACTCCTATTAGCTCTTTGCTGAAAATACTTCTCAAAAACAAAAGGACAGAGCTCTGATTATCATTTTGAACTTAAAGCATTCTGAAAAAAATTTTTTTTTAATTTTCTTGATTGCAATTATAATTTGAATTTGAAAATCCACACAATTTAAGTAAATGCCAGTTTACGGATGTCAGTTGTCCCACAGTCTCATCTTCCCTTTCCTGTTCATATATTCTTGTTATGAATTCCTTTACTTTTCATGATCAACCCACTAAAATGCATGACTAAATTGTTTAAGCTTAATTCTTGGCTTATTTTTGCTGTACATTCTATTTTCTTGGCAAGTTACTTTAGTGTCTCTTTCGCATTTGCAGAATTTATGGTAGAAAATTACGAGAGAGAGAGAGAGAGAGAGAGAGAGAGAGAGAGAGAGAGAGAGAGAGAGAGACCTGGCAGGGTAGATATTTTAAGTTCATCACTTAGTTTCTGAAATTTTAGCAGAAACAAATAAGATGATTGGTTTGAAATGTAATCATAGTCAATAAGTTTAAAACACACACACTTGAGTTGCTGATTATACCTAGCTCAAATAGACCCCCTAAAATGTAATTCCCTTTTGGAGTGCTTCCAAATGGATTCTTTCTGCTTAAATTTGAAAAATTTCCCAATGCTGTGTCAATATTTCAAATAGTATTGCAAATGTGTACTAGCTGCATTGATCTGCCTTCAAATGCACTGAATATAGGCGGAATTTTGAGTTTTCTGAGCACAATATACATGTATTGAAAGGAGGCCAGGCTTGTCTCCTGATACTCCTTCGTGCACTTACAGCACTCTTGCTCTTTTTCCCCAAATATTTTTCTTTTTTAAAAATATATTTTATTGATTTTTTACAGAGAGGAAGAGAGAGGGATAGAGAGCTAGAAACATCAATGAGAGAGAATCATCGATCAGCTGCCTCCTGCACACCTCCCACTGGAAATGTACCCACAACCAAGATACATGCCCTTGACCAGAATCAAACCCGGGACCTGAGCCAAACTGGTTAGGGCTCTTTTTCATTTATAAAACTTATTTTTTTAATCCATGAATAATTACAAACATATGAAAAGGAAGAGAGAACAGCATAGTGAACCTCAGAGTGGCCAATACTCAGTTTCAAGAATCATCAACTCATGGCCAATCTTGCTTCATCTCCACTCCTACTTCCTTTCTCCTTTCCTCAACACTTAATTATTGTGAAGGAAATGCCATATGTTCAAGTCATTCTATGTGCAAATATTTTAGCATGATCTCTAAACTATGATTCCTTCAAAAAATAACTTTAGTATCATTACCAATCTAAAAAAATTGAGACTGTGCATTTCCTTCATCAAATATCCAACTCAGATTTCCTGTTTTGTCTCATATGGTTTTTATAGTATAATAGAGTCGCAGTGTATGAATTCAGTGTTCCTCGGCCTGACTGGTGATCTGTGTTGAGCATCTGCCCCCTAGTGGTCAGTGCATCATCATAATGACTGGTTGACCAGTCAGTTTGGTCGACCAGTCATAACAGTCACTTAGTCTTTTATATATAGAGATTTATTCAAATCTAAACAAGGCCCACATATTAAATTAAAATGTCACTTAAATCCATTTTAATTGTAGGTCTCCCTCTCCCCTTTTTTTCTTGCAATACATTTGTTGGAGAAACTGGTCATTTATTCCTATAGATTTTCTCACAACTCTGGATTTTGCTAATTATAGTCCCATGTTTTTGTATACTTTCTTCCTCTATTATATTTTTTGAATAATCTGGTCATTGCATGATCTGCCCTTGCCTGACTCTGTAAAATCATCTCATGCAGGGCTTTCTGCTCTCTACCTGCCCTAGAATTCCCTCTTCTCTACTGGGAATGGTCTTTGACTGCTCAGCTCAAATGTCTCTTTCTTAGGATATCTCTATCTGACTGAAGCAGAAACCCATTTGTTTCTTCATAGTAATTACCTTTGTAACATATTTGTTTGTATGACTTTATTAATATTATTTAATTTTTTTAAAACCTGTGTCTTCTTTTTGCATACCACTGAATAGTCTACACCTAACTTAGCAAGTAGTCCATACAAATATACTAAAAAGTAATCAGTGGTGTGCCAAAAATGATGAATTTAATGATTAACTTAATGAATTCTGTCCTCCCTTACTTTACTAAATATCCTATTTAATAAAAGAGTAACATGCAAATTCAGCATCACTCCATAACAAAGATGGCCGCCTCCATGGCCACAAGATGGCAGCACCCGGTCCAGCTTAGTCCCACCACTGAAGTGGTCAGGTCTGTTAGCCAGGCAGGTGGTGGGGGAGGCAGGGGGCCCGAGGGGCAGAACAGGTGATTAGAGGGAGCTGGGGGTCTCCTGCCCAGGCCAGGGGCCTTCTCCAGAGGCCTCAGGCATGGGCAAGGGTGGAGCTAGTGATTGGAGGAGGCAGAGGGAGAGTTGGTGATCAGAGGGGTATGAGGGTGCCGTACCCAGGCATAAGGCCTGGGCCAGAGGCCTCAGGCCTGGGCAGGGGCAAGGCTGGAGATCACATGGGCCTGGGCTCTGAAGAGCCAGTGATTGGAGGGGCAGAGGCAGAGCCTGCAATCGTAGGGGCCTGGAGGTCTCCTGTCCAGGCCTGCAGCCTTGGCCAGAGGCTGCAGTGGGGCAGGGGTGGATCCAGTAATCTCAGGGCCTGGGCAGGGACAGAGCCAACCATCACAAGGGCCTGGGGATCTCCTGCCTAGGCCTGTAGCCTTGGCCAGAGGCTTCCAGTGGGGTAAGGGCAGAGCCGGCAATGTCAGGGGTCAGGATCAGAGCTGGTGATCCCAGAGGACTGGCCTCAGTGAAGCTGGCGATAAGAGGGGCTTGGGTGTCCCCTGCCCAGGCCTGCATCCTTGGCCAGAGATTACAGGCTTGGGAAGGGATGAAGCTGGGATTGGAGGGGCAAGGGTGGAGCCAGTGATCAGAGTGAACTACAGAGGAAACACCTTTTCTTACTGCTCATTGGCTAAGCTCCCTGTATGTCTGTGGTAATATTCTTAGTAACTTGGGTAATAAGAATCCAAAAAGGTGATCTAACGTTTTTCCACCACACTCCTGGAGAAAAATAATGAAGGTCCACTGCTGGAGGGCTAAGAAATGTCATATCCTGCCCTAGCCGGTTTGGCTCACTGCATAATGCCTCAACCTGCTGGCTGCAGGGTCTGGGTTCAATTCTGACCAAGGACATGTACCTAGGTTGCAGGCTACTCCCTGGATGTGGTCCAGGTCAAGGCATACCCAGGAGGCAAACAATCAAAGTGTTCCTCTCACTTTGATGTTGCTCTCTGTTTTTCCGTTCTCTTCCAACATTCTCTAAAAATCAATGGGAACATATCCTAAGGTGATGATAAAAAAAAAAAAAAAAGAAATGTCATATCCTATGAAAGACACATCTTGAAAATGACTAAAGAAAGTTGTCATTTTTTTCATGGTGAAGGAACTAGAGCCCATGTTGATGAAAATACCTGGTGGATGTGGTGACTGGCAGTGGCAGCAGCAGTGGGGTGATGGGGCTGGTGGCTTCCCCTGATTAGCCTGGTCGCCTCCCACAAAGGGAAGCCAGACTGAGGTTTAGGCCTGCTCCCCAAGGGGAGCAGAGAGCAGGCCTAAGCCATCATTAGGACACCCCTTGAGGGCTCCCAATATGTGAGAGGGGGCAGACTGGGTTGAGGACTCCCCCCCCCAGTACACAAATTTCATGCACCGGGCCCCTAGTTATTTAATAAAAATGAGGTGATCAAAAGTTGTGCTTTAGTTATTCTTGACCTTATTCCTGCCTCCTAGCATTCTACTGTGGCTACTTCTCAAGCTCACTATCCTGTGATACTATAGATGGGGGTGAATATTCCCCTGGGAGAGACCATAACAGAAACACAAAATTTAGTCACCTTCCTTCTAGTGGTCTTGATGGGCTTAATAGTCTGCATTGTGCCCAGCCAGGGTGGTACAGTGGTTGAATATTGACCTATGAACCAGGAGGTCATGGTCCTGGTCAGGGCACAAGCCGGGGTTGTGGGCTGGATCCCCAGTGTGGGATGTGCAGGAGGCAGCTAATCAATGACTCTCTCTCATCACTGATGTTTCTATCTCTCCTTTCCTCTCCCGCTCTGAAATCTCTCTCTCTCTCTCTCTCTCTCTCTCTCTCTCTCTCTCTCTCTCTCTCTCATATATATATCTGCATTGCTTAGCAGCCTTCAGGGAGATTTTTTCTCAAAATGCTAATGAACTCTCTTTGTTTAAAAGACTATGCTATCCTCTTGTATTAGTCTGCTTATAGACTGGGTGACTTAAACAACAGAAATTTATTTTCTCACAGTTCTGGATGCTGGAAGTTCAAGATCAATGTGCTGGGAAGGTTGGTGTCTGGAAAGACATCTCTCCCTGGCTTGTAGACATCCACCTTCTCACCGTGTCTTAAAATGGCCTTTTCTCTGTGGACCTGAGGAGAATTCTCTAGTGTTTCTTCTTCTCATAAGGACACCAGTCCTATTGGACTAGAGCCCCACCCTTCTGACTTCATTTAACTTTAATTCAAATATAGTCACATTGGAGGTTAGGGCTTCAATATAGGAAGGGAAACAATTTAGTCCACAAAAACTCAGTAATGCATTCCCCAGGGCTCTGGGTCTAAACTGAACCAAGTTTCCTCATTATTAAACCTTACTTCTTTTAAAATTCCTACTGACATGTGACTAATTTTAAAAGGTGTTATCAGAGATTAAAGGATTATGACCACCTTAACTACAGCATTATTTTATTTTATTATTTTTTAAAATATATTTTATTGATTTTTTACAGAAAGGAAGAGAGAGGGAGAGGGATAGAGAGTTAGAAACATCAATGAGAGAGAAACATTGATCAGCTGCCTCCTGCACACTCCCTACTGGGGATGTGCCTGCAACCAAGGTAGTACATGCTTTTGACTGGAATCAAACCTGAGACTCCTGAGTCCGCAGGCTGATGCTCTATCCACCAAGCCAAACCAGTTAGGGAAGCATTATTTTATTTATGTCTACCATTGGATCAACAGTCTGGAATTAGCATATATAAATTATTTTTCTGTAATTGTATAATATTTAAATTAAATGTTTGATTGAATATAATGGTTAAATGACATAATTTTAAGTACTAAAAATAGTTAAAACATGCAAACAGTAAAAGCAGGGGTAAAGTTAGAACTGAGATTTGAGTACAAAACATAATGTGTGTTTCTGAAAATTTTTGTAATGTACTTAAAATATACTTATTTAAAAGTAACCCTGACATAAACACCTCTATAGATCAATTTATAAACGGGCCTTTAAAAATGATATAAAAAAACATCCTCTAACAAATTCAGACATAGCAATTAGGTACATGATCCAAAGTTCAATTTTACCTTCTCAGTAATGCAGACTTGACCACCTTATCTAAAGTGCATTAAAGCCCCTCTTGTCAGCTCTTCCCTGCATTGCTTTATTTCTTCCAAAGTACTTATCATTTTCAGAAATACCATATAATTTGCTTATTTTGTTTGTCTGCCTCCTTCAACTAGACTGTAAGCTCTCAGAGGTCAGGGTTTGTGTCCATTTTGTTCACTGCTCTATCTCCAGCCCCCAGAGCAGTGCTTATCACACGCCCAGCAGTTAATATCCATTGGCTAAATAGATTTAAAAATTTGTAACAAGTCAATTATTCTGTCCAATTAGATTTTGACAGCCGGATCTTCTTTTAATTGAAACTAAATATAACTTATAAAGGAATGCATCAGAATTATCCAAAACGCTTGTTATAGCACACATTATTGAACCCCATCCCCTGAATTTTGGATTCTATAGATCTGGAATGAGGCCTGCATTTCTAACAAATTCCCAGATTAGGCTGATGCTGGTGACATAGAAAAAACACATTTGAATAACACTGATTTACAGAAACCAAAAAATAGCATCATGAAATGTTGGGAATGGAAATGAATTATTAGCATCTGGCCTTAGCTCATGCCTTAGTACACCTGCTATACTGTAATTAACCTGCTGAGCAAATGTAGTGGAGCACAGGATTGGTATGTAATAAGTGGTTTTCTTGACTCTCTCCCAATAAATTAAGGAGAGTGCTGAGCCCTACTGGCTGCCATCATTCAGGTGTGTTACATACGGACTTTGAAGCTGGCAGTAGACTCATATAAGGCAAAATCTGGTCCTCCCCAGAGCATTGTGGTTAATGTGATGAATGAATGGAAACGTCCCCTTTGCAAGGCTGTTCAGGCTTTCTTTTTGTAGGATCTTAAAAAATGTGTTTTTTTCAGATGCAACATGAGAAAACCCCCCACAGTGTTTCAGTTATTGAGATAGTGGTAAGATTTAGCCTTTCTAATGTGGCTTTCATTCTGAAAATGCTGTGCCAACATTAACTAATGCCTCAGGCAATCCTTGGAGGCAACTTATACTCTACATTTTGTTCTTTTTGAGGTTGGAGACAGGTGTGGCTTTTTTTTTATTGCTTAAAGTATTACAACAAATGATAGATAAGTATTACAACAAATGATAGATAGATCTCCATTTTTCCCCTTGCCCTTCCCCCCCACCTCCCTAACCCCCAGATTCTTGTGTCCATTGATTATGCTCCTATGCATACATGCAAGTCTTTCAGTTATCGCAGGTTTCTGTGGTCTGTTTTCTCTCCTTTTTGGTTTGTTTATGCACTGGGCAGGAAATGAGAGTCAGGTCTTACAAGTCAGATTCTCCTACTATTTACTAACTTCCTGAGGCAGGTTAGTTCCTGCCTCAATTGTTATTTTAAAATCCTGTTTTGTTATGTGCAATGATTAGTTATTAAGGCAATAATATTAAGAACTCTGATTCTGTTTATCATCTAGTAGGAGGTGAAGTTAATGGGGAAACAGAGGTTTTGCTTTTATGGACCTTCTCTCATGTAGAAAAAGAATAATAAATAAGCTGTATGCAAAATTTTCAGCAAAACAAGCAGAAAGAACTGTGTTGACCTAGAAATATTTTCAGTAACATGCTCAATGTGTTCAGTAATATCAGGTTCAATTTATCTTATAACTCCTGTGTTCTTAAATTTTGGGAGAGTGGAAAATATATTCTCAGAAACAACATCTTTTATTGGGTGAGAAAAGATACACGGAGTCCAGAGGATCAGGCAAAATATTTCTTTCATTCTTAGTAAATATGCCAAATCGAGCTTGAGCAGTAAAGGGAGCACAGCTGCTCTTACTCGTCTTTATTTACTCACTATTTGTGGAATGCCTAGTACAGGCTAGGTACTTGAATACTTGCTGGGTTTAGAGCAATGAACAAAACAAAGGTTCTGACCTTGTGAACTTAGATGATTGCAGAAGGGAATAATTAGTAAACAAAACTGTATGTGTATATCAGAATTAAGCATTGATAAATGCTGTGTAGACATCAAGGCAGAGCTCTAAAGTAAGATGACACGTGGTAGAAATCTTGAAGAAATCCAGAATCTAGATATTTGAGGGAGGAGCATTCCAGGCAGAGGGAAACCAGGAGCCAGTGAATTCAGGTAGGAGCATGGCTGACATCCTCAGGAGCAGCAGGGAGGCGATGGGCTGCAGTAGAGTGTCAAGAGTGCCAGTGGTACTAAGCAAAGTCAGAGAGATACAGGAGTATACAGAGATACGGATGAATACACCTCATTTTTTTTAACTTCCCACAAACTCTTTGGAGGGTTAGCATTGTCTGGAATTAGGTAAAATAGTTAATATATGTTAGTTTTTCTCTGGAATAGTGATTTTTAACCAGTGTGCCACAAGAATTTTTAAAATATGAAACATCAGAGTCAGGGGCACTGACCTCTTTTTTCTTAGACTGTCAAATAAAAAAAATGACAACAGCAGCCAACACAACAATAGCTGTCCAGTGTGAATGAATCAAACTTATACCTATTTTTTGTCAGATTGGCAAAAAATATATTTATTGGTATGCCACAAAATTTTAATAATTAGTTTATGTGTGCCATGAGATGGAAAAAGTTGAAAATTGTTGCTCTAGAATAATTGCAGGTTGAATACAGGGATTGTTTCAAACTTGTTGTGTGTGTGTGTGTGTGTGTGTGTGTGTATGTGTTTTTCATGGCACTAGAAATGTAAGAATTCAGGTTAGCTTCTTATTTATCACAAAAGAGCCTAGGTTGCATCACTTAGGACTGAATCCCTTGAAGGGACTCAGTAAAAATTTGTGTTTAGAACTTGGGTCATGCTGTGTCTTTTCATCAGTATCCTTCTCCTATTCCCATTCTGAAAGTCCTATGACTGAAAAAATTTGGAATTGGATTGAGTCCTCTGATAGCAATAAATTTTTAAATAAACTAATTTGACTAATTTGTTGTTAGCCATTATGGTTAGAATAATCAACCCATTGGAATGTATGTACAGAAGAGATAAAGAGAATTAAAATTATGAAGGCTGATTATTCCATTTTCCTCTATGAATAGTTAATGTTACACCCCAGGAGGACCATAGTCTAAAAATGCAATCACGTTTCCTTTATGGCTCCCGCAGATTTAAGCTGAACTATGCACATTGGTTTGCAATAAATAGTGACATAAGTCAGGAAAGTAACCAGTCTTATTTTGATTGGCAGAATTAGTCATTGGATCTATTTATTTATTTTTTGGTAGTTTTCTATTTCCCAGTTCTAATGTGTTTTCCCTGTATAACAAGAAGAAACACCATTGAATTTTAATTTTAAGTAATTTATTTGGTATTTGTTTTTCATTACATTTTCACAGGGTGTCTTGAGGTGAGGGATTATTTTTATTATGTATTTTATAATCAGATGGCCTACTAGTAGGTGGAGAAACTTGGGTGGGCTTAAGGGTGTGAGAAAAGGGGACTTGTCTAATAATAACCAAAACAAATGTCCTTTGCTCATAGTATGGGGCAGTGGAACCCCTTTGGAAGGGTGTTTTGAAAGATTTTTATCCCAGTAAAGGTGACCAGCTGTCCTAATCCATCTATCCATCCATCCACCAATCTATCTCCATTCATTCAAATTATTTCATACTAGGGGCCTGGCCCGGCCTGTGCCCTCTTGCAGTCTGGGACCCCTCGGGGATGTCCACCTGTTGGCATGCCTGGCCAGCCTGGGTGAGGGGCTAATGGCTGTTTTCAGCCTTCCCACAGTCCCTACAGGGTTTGGGTCCCTACTGGGGTGACTGACCAGCCTAGGTGATGGGATGAGGGCTGTTTGCCGGCTGACCACATCCCTTCAGGGTTTGGGTCCCTACTGGGGTGCCTGGCCTGCCTGGGTGAGAGGCTGAGGGCTGTTTGCCGGCTGGCCACAGCTCCCATTGACCCAAGGTCTCAGCAAGGCAGGCTGAAGGCAGGTTTCTGGGATTTATTTACCTTCTATAATGGAAATTTTGTTGCCTTGAGTGGAGGCCACAGCTGGCCTATGCAGGCAGTTTCCCCCATTGCTGGCCTCCTGTTTGCTCTAGCTCCATGGCTGCTGGCCACCATCTTGGCTGGGTTAATTTGCATATCGCCACTCTGATTGGCTGGGTGGGCATGGCTTGGCTGGTGGGCATGGCTTCGCTGGTGGGCATGGCTTAGGTGTAACAGAATGAGGGTTAATTTGCATATTACTCTTTTATTAGATTAGATTATTTCTCTTGTAACAAACACAAATCATAGGTTATAGCTCTGGGACCTGAGAAGGGAAACAGGCCACATTTTTAGGTCTGTTTTGGAATGAACCTGCAGCTTAAACAATGGAGACTATCATCAGTGACAACCTAATGGAAATTGTTGGGAGTGGGCTAATATACACCGAGTGGCCAGATTATTATGATCACCTGATGTGTGTAGGCAAATTAGCCGTACACTGCATCACATGGGATATGGAAGCTGAAGGCTTGTTTGAACACTTTTGCTGTCTGCAGTTACCAAGATAAAACGTCCCCAATTTGCACAGGAACACAAGGATTAGACAGTCAAGCATTGGAAAAAAGTCATGTGGTCTGGTTTCCAGTTGCATCATGCAGATGGCAGAGTGAGAATTTGGCAGAAATAGCATGAAAGCATGCACCCCACATGCATGAGTACAACCCTTCACCTGGTGGGAGCAGTGTTATGCTTTGGGGCATGTTTTCCTGGCATGATTTGGGCCCCTTTAATTCATGTGGAACAACGTCTGAATAGCACAACATACCTAAGTATCATTGCTGATCAAGTTCATCCTATCATGTTGATGTCATATGCCAATGGAAATGGCTTTTTCCAACAAGACAATGTGCCATGTCACGGTGCTCGTATTGTACAGGAGTTATTTCAAGAACATGAGGAAGACTTTAACCTTGCTTAGGTGGCTGCCACAATCACCAGATCTCAATCCAACTGAGAATTTGTGGAATGAAGTTAAAAGCCATCAGGCAGCTGGTTCCACAAGCATCAAATCTCACAGAACTGGACAGTGCTATTCATCAGGCATGGTGTCAGATTCCTCGCATCACCTTTCAACATCTCATGGAGTCAATGCCAAGAAGAATTGCCACAGTATTGAAGGCAAAAGGTAGCTCAATGTAGTACTGATGGGGTGGCCATAATAATCTGACCACTCAGTACCCCACATACAAAGGCTGTTAAATCGCATTGTTTACCCATATCTCCAGAAAAAAATTACTTCTACTGTCATGGTAAACAACCTGCTTCCTTATTTATAATGGTCTGGCCCTCTAGCAACTTCAGCATGAAATTATAGCTAATTTGCCTACAAATGTCAGGTGGTCATAATAATCTGGCCACTCAGTGTATATCCTCTAGGGAGGTAGCTGTACTTATCTCAGGGGTCTCCCTTCATATCTATTTTCAGCCTTACTCTTGATTAGTCTGCATGCTTATCTATGTCACATCCTTTCAACAGTTTTCTCCCCAAAAGAGTAGATATCTGACAGACACACAGAAATTATCAGACAAACATCTCTCTTACCAAACACATGCAGGAACACACATGCATGTCTGAAACAGTTTTCAGAAATGGTTGATCCTTTTTACATTTCCACAGCAAAGTATGAGAGTTCTAGTTTCATAACCAATGTGCTTATCAGTCATTTTTATTTTAGCCAATCTAACCAGTATGAAATGATATCTCATTGTGATTTTAATTACCATTATTATTTACTAAAGGCCTAGTGCATGAATTTGTGCACAGGTGAAGTTCCTTGGCCTGGCTGGTGATCGAGGCCTATGGGGGAGGGGTAGCCAGGGGGCAGGACCATGGGAGGTTGGCTTTGGAAACGCACTGACCACCAGGGAGCATTTCCTGCATTGAGCATCTGATCCCTGTTAGTGCATGCCATAGTGACTGGTCAACTGGTTGTTGTGGTCGTTCAGTCATAATGGTCTCTTAGGATTTTATATAAATACTAGGGGCCTGGTGCACAAAAATTTTTGCACTCAGGGGAGGGGAGGTCCCTCAGCCTGGCCAGGGCCCTCTTGCAGTCTGGGACCCCTTGGGGGATGTCCACCTGCTGGTGGGCCGGGCCAGCCTGGGTGAGGGGTTGATGGCTGTTTGCAGGCTAGCCAAGCCCCCCAGTGTGGACCCTCATCCCATTGGGGTGTGGCCAGCCTGGGTGATGGGCTGAGGGCCGTTTTCAGGTTGTCCATAGTCTATTCAGAGTTTGGGTTCCTACTAGGGTGCCTGGCCAGCCTGGGTGAGAGGCTCAGGGCTGTTTTCAGGCTGGCCATAGTTCCCATTGACCCAAGGTCCCAGTGAGGCTGGCTGGAAGCAGGTTTTTGGGGTTTATTTATCTTCTATAATTGAAACTTTGTTGCCTTGGGTGGAGGCCACAGCTGGCCTAGGCAGGCAGTTTCCTCCATCGCTGGCCTCCTGTTTTCTCTAGCTCCATGGCTGCTGGCAACCATCTTGGCTGGGTTAATTTGCATATCACTGCTCTGATTGGAAGGTGGGTGTGGCTTAGGTATAACAGAGTGAGGGTTAATTTGCATATTACTCTTTTATTAGATTAGACTATGAGCCTGGTTCACGAAACTCGTGCACTTGGGGAGGGCATTCCTCAGCCTAGCCTGCCCCCTCTCACATATTGGGATCTCTCAGGGGGTGTCCTAATGATGACTTAGGCCCACTCCCTGCTCCCCTCAGGGAGCGGGTCTAAGCCTCAGTCTGGCCTCCCTTTGTGGGAGGCGACCAGGCTAATCAGGGGAAGCCACCATCCCCATCACCTCGCTGCTGCAGCCACTGCCAGTCACCACAGCCACCAAGGTGCTTTCATCAACATGGACTCCAGTCCCTTCACTATGAAAAAATGACAACTTTCTTTAGTCATTTTCAAGATGTGTCTTTCATAGGTTATGACATTTTTTTCTTTTTTTAATCTTCACCTGAGGATATGTTTCCATTGATTTTTAGAGAATGTGGAAGAGAATGAAAAACAGAGAGCAACATCAAAGTGAGAGGAACACTTTGATTGGTTGCCTCCTGCATGAGCCCTGACCTGGGAACCGGCCAGGGAGGATCTGGCAACCTAGGTACATACCCTTGATCATAAGTGAACCCAGACCCTGCAGCCAGCAGGCTGAGGCATTATGCATTGAGCCAAGCTGGCTAGGGCAGAATATGATATTTCTTAGCCCTCCAGCAGTGGACCTTCATTATTTTTTCTCCAGGAGTGTGGTGGAAAAACGTTACATCACCTTTTTGGATTCTTATTACCCAAGTTACTAAGAATATTACCAGTGGCATACAGGGAACTTAGCCAATGAGCAGTAAGAAAAGGTGTTTCCTCTGTAGTCCACTGTGATCACCAGCTCCACCCATTCCCCTCCAATCCCAGCTCCACCCCTACCCAAGCCTGTAACCTCTGGCCGAGGATGCAGGCCTGGGCAGGGAACCACCAGGCCCCTGCTTTGCTGGCTCCACCAGTGCTCAGACCCCTGTGATCGCAGGCTCCGCCCCTGCCCCTCCAATTGCTGGCCCTGCAGAACCCAGGCCCCTTCGATCTCCAATCTTGCCCCTCAGGCCTCTGGCCCAGGCCTTATGCCTCAGTAGGGCACCCTCATACCCCTCAGATCACTGGCTCTGCCCCTGTCCCCTCAGATCACTGGCTCCATCCTTTCCTATGCCTGAGGCCTCTGGCAAAGGCCTCTGGCCTGGGCAGGGGACCCCCAGCCCCCTCTGATTGCCTATTCTGCCCCTTGGATCCCCACATCCCCTGCTACCTGCCTGGCTAACAGGCCTGACCACTTTAGTGGCAGAACTGAGCCTGCCTGTTGCCACCATCTTGTGGCCATGGGGGCGGCCATCTTTGTGACAGAGTGATGCCTAATTTTCATATTATTCTTTAATTAGATAGAATGTGGCCATGGGCACCACCATCTTGTGGCTATGGGGGTGGCCACCTTTGTGATGGTGTGACACCTAATTTGCATATTACTCTTTTAATAAATAGTATGTGGCTGTGGGCACCACCATCTTGTGGCTATGGGAGTGGCCATCTTTGTGACAGAGTGATGGCTAATTTGCATATTACTCTTTTATTAGATAGGAATATAGATGATGCCGAGCAAGTTGACCATCATGTTTATTTGCAACTCTTCCTTGCCCATGCCGCACTCCAGATAATCTTTGTTCAATATTTTTATAGTATTTATCATATTTTAACATGATACATACTTTATTATATTTATTGCTTATCTGTTTTCTTGACAAACTAGAATGTTCTCATGGAATTTTTTCATGTTTTTTTCATTGATGTAGCCTAGAGAATCTAGAATAGAACTTGCATTTATTTGATATTAGATGCATATTGGTTGGAAGAATGAATGATAACTAGTCCTTTATTATTAGGAGCACCATTGCTGAGAATGGGAATGTTTTTAAGAAGATTCAGACAAAAGAAATGAAGTGGAAGGGTTTTGTCTGTGGCTATGATTTCCCTCCATCAACCATCTATCCTTTGTGTTTCTGTACTCCTCACAGGCAGAGGCCAGCTGTCTGAGTAGCATGACGAGTTGCAATCACCAGCTACATATATAACTGCATATACTGAACCATATGGGATTCTCCCTTGGAAAACTTGATGGAAATGAAAAAATTACCATAAATATGTCAATGTAATCAAGTAAAGCAGAATAATTTTATGGGAGCGAGAGGGAGGCATATATACAGGGCAATTTCTTTGCATGAAAAAAAAATGAAGTATAAGACAAAATACCAGACATACTGAATGTGGCATAAAGCTAGAGAATAAGACCTAATAGTATGAGAATGCTGGCTTGCCCTACTTTTGTTCTATTCACTCTACTATGAATATGATCTATACATACCACTCTCCTGCCAAGAAATTGTCATGGTTCCTTTGTTCCCCATTAAGTTAATATTCCTTAGCAGAGCATTCAGGGTCCTTCAAAATCTAGAGCAATTAAGTTTATGGTCCTTCTCACTTAAAAAGGTAATGGAAAAAGTGGATGATTTCAAGTAGAGCCATAAAGATGGCCAACACTGGTATATTTAAGAAATACTTATTCACTGTACTTATTCCTGTTGTGGCAAAGAAAGTAGATGGGTGTCCTAATAAAGGTCTCGAAACAAATAACGATTTCTTTTCTGGAAAGTGGTGACCAGTTGATCTTCTCCATGGGAATGCGACAGCAGGACATGTTTAAAATGTGGCATGAAGGATTTACCTCAGCTACAGAAAGATTTTCTGTTTGCCAGACACCGAGATGACTATGTGAGAGACGTTATGAAATCTAATGTGGAAGCTCTTCTCTTTAACCTCATTCTGTCTGGAATAGTTTATGTCAGCATTTTTCAAAATGTGTCCAGCATTTTATGGATTGTTAAGGGAAGTTGCTCAAAATAAAGATTCTGTTATCAAATGCATTTTGGAATCCTAGGTTTAACAGAGTTAAACAGACTCCTTCACTGAAGGGCCTCCTGGGCCTTTGCTCTGAGCTTTGTAGGTTCTGGTGGAGGTAGGGGCATGCCCAGTACAATGGATATCTAAAAGTTATTTGGTCATATAACCTATTTTTAGAGGCTTTTGTTAGTACTGTTTCTTTGAAGGCGGCAGATAAATTAAGTGGACTTTTGTACAAGATAAAAATTACAAAATTCATACTTTTAAAAACAAAAACAAAGATCTCCACAGAGATCTCCATTTTTTAAAAAAAAAACTACCTAAATACAGATTCCTTGGAAATAATTTTACAGTTTTGGACATTTTCCAGTGAGACACAATAGAGTGACAACAATGAGTGAGTGCTAAGAACCAGAAACAGATTCATGGAATCTTAATCCTCATTCTGGTTTTCCAATAGATCAGTTGTGATAGTCACAGTAGAGGCAGGGTCTATAATTATTAAGGTATGTGCTAGTTTTTGCTACTGTGATAAGTGATACTCTAAGACATGTAATAAAATAAAAGAGAAATACAAGGCCATTCATAAGAGGGTATAATTTGGGGATGAGAATTTCACCTAGAATAGTTTATTCACCACTACATAGCAATTATATTACTTTAGTAAAAAAATGAAATTTACTGTAGCTAATATTTTACAAGGTTGAGAGGTCACAATAAGATTATATTACTGGGAAGTAAACAGAAATTTTTATGAAGTAAAGAATTGTGTTTTAAAGAGAAACATTGTGGTTGTGATGACAAGGAATAGAGGATGTCGGGAATAGAGTTAAAGGGAACCTAGTCCCGCCTGGCTGATTTCCACTGTGCTGTCTGTTCATGGCCCCTCTGTGGTCTCGGAATGTGGCTGATCTCCAGCCTTCTCTGGATTTTCTTTCTGAGAAAGGCGATTTCCACAGAGCTTGTGAATGCTTATGTGAAAACAAACATGGAGAGAAGGATATGAATATATAATTCTTTATTCCTAAGGTAAAATATGTGGTTGGTGCATGCAATGTGTCTATCTTTTCAGATGCTGGGTGCTAGCAGGTGCTGGGAGAGACTAATTGGTAAGAATCTCAGATGCTGGAGTTACATCTCCCTAGGTTATACATTAGCTGTATCTACATTCACCTGGGGAAGCAAAGCAGGAATTCACCTCAGATCGCTGCCTCTCACATGCTGCCAGGGTGCATTTTGGCTGAGTAAGAGCCAAGCTTCCCATATTTGAGAATGGCTTTGGGGTCCAAAGCTAGATGAGCTGTGGGAAGAGAACAGGCTTTGGAGTCAGCCAAATGTCAGATTGAAACCTGGCCTTGCCTCTCACTGTTGAATGAACTTGGCTAAGTTATTAAATCTCTTCGAGCTGTAAATTCTTTGTCTTTAACATAGGAATAATTGTACTTACCTATGAGGTCTCATCTGGCACACAGTAAACACTTGAGTGATGATAATGTTTCTCCTACTCTTCACCACTTGCAGCTTATTAGTTGTTTTATTTCTACCTATTTATTTTTCCTTTGAGATGTCTACCTCTCATAGCACACATAGAATTTATGATTTGGAAATGATGTTATAGGTTATCTAGGCCAACCCTTTCCTTCCATCTCCTTTTTTCCACTTTACTCTTAAAACACACACACACACACACACACACACACACACACGAGTTTTCTACTCCCTTTCCCATTTCTGGTAATAACCATATATTATAAAGAAGGTTCATGCCATTGGACACTCCCCAGATCTCCATAAAACCCTATAATGGTTTCTTTCCAATTGTAAAAACATTTATTAATGCTTGTAATTCACTAAAACCCACCTCCTCTCTATCAATTGTTTAACTCAACCCATAAATGGATCTTCCATGCTGCACCTTGTCCTCTTCCCTTCTTGCCCCTTCTAGAGAAGTGATTCTTAAAAGGCCTTTGACATATTTCTCTTTGAACATTTGAAAAAATATAAATCGAATGCATCTCATTTCCAAATAGAGCTATGAATTTGATCACTCATGTTTGTTGTACAGTAACATTTTAGAGCTGCAGATCCTACCCCACTTAACTCAAAAAGTAATTTTTTTGTTTTTGTAAAAAAAGGAATTCTGTTTTTAGTTGAAATGTAATTCATATACAATAAAATATACTGGTCATAACTTTATGAGGAAATAAGAAGTTTTTAACTCGTGACCTCATTTGTGAGGAGTTTAAGACTACTGATTAAAAACCAAACCAAACCAAACCAAAAAGGCAATACAGAAGATCATGACCAGAACTCAGAAACCGGAAATGTAAAATCTCAGTGCATGAACACTAAATTTTTCTCTGCCTTCAGCTCCCGAACCATTATTGCACGTGGCAGTGCCTCCTGAAGAAAAAATTTGGCCTTTGAAAAGACCAAATTGTAAAATTTTCAAATTGTAAAATCTGTAAAATTGTAAAGGTGAAATCTAATCCTAATTAGCTTCCCCATTGGTCGTATTAACAAGTACAAGGATTTTTTTGTATTCAAAGTTCTGTGATGTTTTAAATAAACCTCTGATTTACTCCTTCAAAAACTCCCAGTTTCATATTCTGTGCTCAACAGCAAAGGCATTGGGCTACTGAAAATTCTTAAAACATGTGACAGCTCCTGAATTTTGTCATTGTCAGACTATATAGTCTTCACACATTCTGGCTTAACATTTGTTAAACCTAGCTTTCCGCCCCCTCTCTACTCCTCCACCCCCGTCCCGCCCATCTGATGTAAAAGGGATTCTGAACATACTTCTCAGGAAAGTCAAAGAAGAACTGTACAATCAGATGATATGTGGTAGGTTTCAGTTGATTAAAAAATGTAGTTTTCTCCATTTAAACATTATTTTATAATGAAAACCATACATACCTCTGAAACATATTGATTCTCTCAAGCAAGAAAGCTGTTATGGTCATTAGAGTAAAAGATGATACCAAGAGCAATAAATACTATTTTAAAAGTTCAGACAGCAAATATTGTATCCCAATGAAAGATGTCTTCTGCTTGTGGCAATTCTGTCGACCGTTATGAAACTCTGGTGTGCTAAACCTGAGTACTGCCACCTCACCTTCGTGTCACATGTGCTGTGTGTCTGTGGGTTATCAGAAACCGATGAACTTAGAGGGAGGTTCCATAAAGCCACAAAGGTACTTGAAAATACCAGCAATAAAGATGCAGCCCTAATCACACGTTTTTCCTAACACATCACATCACGGTTTTTTTTGTTTGTTTGTTTATTTTTTGTTTTGTTTCATTTTTTTTTTGAGTACCTATTTTGTATGTGGCTGGTCCCGAGACAGTAAATTTGAATATATTGTGTGGCCCTCCTAAGGAATATGCAATGTAATAGAGACATGGCCACATAAACAGATACAAAACAATGAGTTAAGGACAATGATAGAAGTCTATACAGGGTGTTGGAAATACCCAGCAGAGGGTTGTCTAACCTGGGTGATAGGGAGGGATGTGTATAGAGTAGTCAAGGCACATTTCCTGGAGAGAGATATTGAGAATGACTAGGAGATCTGAAATGCCCATTATCTGTTTGCTCAAAATCACCAATTGTCTTGCTACAGTATAAAAATACAAACACACAGATAGAAATGGCTGTCCAGTTAGATCTACATCTCCCGTTTCTCTCTCTGGATTATCATTGGAAGCACAGAGGAGAGAAGCAAGGTCTTTACTCCTGGAGGAAAGGCAGGAAGGAGGAGAAACCCCCAAGGAAAAGGCTGGGATTCCTAATTGTAGATTTGGCCATTTACTGGGGTTTGCCCATGCCTGTTGAGCAGCTATTTTCTGGGTCGGCTGTGTCGAAGACTTGCCAGTGGGAAAGTTATGAATTTTCAGAATATGTGGCCTTTGATGTGAACACAAAGGCGGAATCTGAGTCAGCAGAGATGCAGCTGTGTCAGTTCTCGGATTGGCAAGTGTCTTAATCCAGGGCTGAAGGGGGAGGCTGGACTGTCATCAGCTTTCCTGAAGACTGATAAATTGGACACAGACAGCTAGGGAGGGCCTAGCGCTGCCAAACAGATCTTTAGGGTTGAAATATACTGCTACTTATATGTAGCCCTCTGAGAAGCATGCATACACCACCAATGCAGCAGGATCCTATTTAGAGTCATAACTTGTTATATTAGAAATGATAATAGTCATTAATATCATGAGGCCTATTTTCTGCCACCGTGAGAAGGCAACTGCCTGCCATGGATGAGTCTATGTCTAATGGGCAGGGCAGCCTCTACCTCTCACACATACTCCCCTACACTGCTGGCTATAAGCCGTGTCTGCCGAGAGTGCATGGCATTGTTTGTCTGCCTCCTTCTATAAATGTGCGTGGGTATGTGTGTCTATGTGCTTCTCTGTGTGTGAATGTATATATGAATGTGTCTGTCTGACTGTCCATGTCTGTTTCATCTACATATGTGGGAGGCTTATCTATCTCTGTATTTAGTGTACACGTGTGGCATGTGCATGATCTATGTACCTGTCTTCATACACATGTGTGGGTAGGTGTCTCTCTGTGTATGTGTCTACCTTATTTGTGTATATATGTGGAGGATTGTGTGAGTATATCTATGTGTGTGTCTTTGTGTACATACACATGTGTGGACATATGTATGTGTCTGGGTGTGACTGTGTGTAGCTGTCTGTGTTTGCCCTGTTGTGTTTCCAGCTTATACTTGAGCCTGAGGCTGGATTTCCTTGGTAGTGATTGATAGCCCTGAGAAAGGGCCCTGCTGTTCGTTAGTTGCTCAGCCAGAAGTGTTGCTGTGCTATGTCAACTAAATGACAACCTGGGCTTATACTTAGTCACCTCAGAGGCTTGAACTGGAGTGCTGAGAAAAGATAGTTACCTCCTTGCAGCTCAGAGACCTGCCTGAAAATAAAGTTCAAGTTCAGTAATATCTGCTGCAGGAAATCTATTAATTCCCACCAATTCTTTTCACAGATTTGCACGAGGTGGGATAGGTCTGCAATAGTCAGACTTTTGTGCATGTATGTGACAGATTAAAGTTACAGGAAAGTCTAAGGTCATGTAGTTAATCAGAGGCGGAGATACTGTGTGTCATCGGCAGCTGTATCATTAGCTATTTTAATTCTCACATCTCTTCTGTTCCTTGTGTAATTAGGAACATGCACCTCTTTTCCTAGAAACAACTGTACTGTATTTCCTTTGGAAAATGTCACAAATTCCTTCTTTCTGGTTCCTCACATTGTGTTTGAGTTTCATCTAAATTTATTTGGCTGAAATAAGCTGTAATTTTATAAGACATTTTCTCAAATAGACTCTAAAAATGTTTTGCCAATCTTTGATCCCCAGTTTCAAAATTGGAATCCTCTCACAGTCTTTTCTGTCCTTGGAAACAGACATATCTCAGTGACGTATTTTTGCCAAATTTTTCAACTTTCTACTTGGCAAATGCACATGCAATTTAGAGACACATCATCTTAAAGATTGGGGTGGGAACAGGACATTAAGAACAATAGAATTTGAGGATAAAGATGCATTGATGAATACTGTTGTTTTCTCTAACCTTGTGGAGTGTGGGTACTTTGTCAAGGTCTTTCACAGAACATTTTTAAAAATAAAGAAAAAGTGCAAAAGCACAGACCTCTCCTTGATTTTCAGGGCAGTGCTCTGGAAGAAATAGAGAGGCTGCCTCCCCAGCTCACAGCTCACCCCATGAGGTCCCCACCTTCCTTGCCCCATGATGACCTCATATCTTGGGGTCATGATTCACACAGGGTGGATTTTCAGATGTGGGGAATCTTTGCAATCACAACTCCATTGAGCCCTGAGCCTATTTGACTCCTAGGACATGAAGAGCCAGGACGTGGTTCCAGGGTTGCTGACTCCTGATCCAGGCATTTTCCTCCTGTGCATGTGGGACTCTTCAGCGCCTTCCCACCACTCAGGCGAGGGTCCGCTTCACCACAGAGCATGTGAGACCCACACCTCCTGCCCGCAGGTCTAGACTGATTCCCTGCCATTCCTCCCTTGTCACTTTACACTCAAGGAATCTAGAATGGCTCTTACATCCATTGTGGCATTTTACACGTCCTGGAACTTCCCGTACCTTCTGCCTCGAATGTTCCCAGCTACTGGTGTCATTCGAGAGGTGCTGAGAAAACTCTCCAGCTCAACCAGTCTCTCACATGAGCACCTAAAACCCCACCATTCATTCCCTTAATACTCAGTGTTGCTTCTCTTGGTATCCTCCTTCCTCTCCCCTCCTGTAATTTATTTTGTTTCTAAGAAGACTACCACTTAAAATTTCATTGGTACTTTCATGTGACAGAGTTTTTCAGCAGCTTTGATGCTGGGGGAACTGGATGCCAGGGCGACAGGATCACCAAAAAGGGCAGAAAGCAAGGACCAGGGGCAGCTAAAGGCAGTCTCCTCTGATTAGGGTTTTGCTCAGGCCCAGCCCAGTGACTGCACCATGCGGATAGCAGACGTTTCTGCATAGCAGTGGCTGTCAGAGGTGCAGCCTGTGAAGGTTTTGATGTGCCAGCTTCTCACCCATGAGATTTCTCTGTTAAATTCAGCGCCTGATCTATTCATTTCTTCAGAGAGAATTTGAAAATGAGAGAGGTGGTGAAAAGCCAATAGAATAGAAGTATATGGAAATTCATTTGTCCTTCATGATTGTATCTTTCCCAAACTGGATGTTCTCATCTATTGCTGGGTAGCAGACCACAAAAGCAGTGGCTTACAATGACACTTACTTTGCTCAGGAATCTCCAATGTGGCTGGACTTTGTGGGACTAGCTCTTCTCTGCTCCACTTGGCATCAGCTGGGACAGCTCAAAGGCTGGGATTAAATTATCCAGAGGCTCCCTCCCTCCCAGGTCAGACAGATGAGGACAGCTATCCTTGAGATCCCAGCTGGCATTGTCAGCTAATTACCCACGGGTGGTTTCTTCCCGTGGCCAGCATCCTTGTGACTTGCGGCTGGGTTTCAAGGTTAGTGTCCTGAGGAAGTGAGTTGAAAAACCCTCTCTCCTTTATTACCTAGCCTAGGAAATGATGCAGACTCACTTCTGTCACCTTCCATTCATCCCTGCAGCCACAAAGCCCTGCTCAAACTCAAGGAGGAACACGTGGGACCAGAAATATTGCTATGGCCATTTTTTGGAAAACTCAACATGCTACAATGGAGCATAAAGAAATTTTAATTGACTTGTTCTTGGTTTTCCCATTCATTCCAGCCAGCAAACTCTTCTTCAGGGTGGGTTTTGTGGTGGCCGAGTTAAGTCTTTTACATGCCTAAGTAATTATTGTATTTGGTTTCTTTTTAAATGAGGCCTTTACTCCATCACCAACATCTATTTGTCCAGAGGAAAAAAAATTATACATATAGCAATTAGATCCATGTGGATTTAAGGTTTTATTACAACAGCTTTAAAAACAACCTCTTACACATGGGTGTACAAGATTAAATTCAGGCTTGTACACATTAGATTTTATGCTTTAATGTATACAGTGGAAAGATTTACAGGACATTTGAAATGTTGATTTGAATGCATATATGTTCTTAGCCACAACAGGTTAGCACAAAGCTTTGACCAAATATCTGTGTTTTGTAGAATGCCATTAAAGTACAGCTGGCCCTTGAACAGTGTGAGTGCTAACCCACATATAATAACTGTTATGAAACTCATGTATAACTTTTGACTTCTTCCAACACTTAACTACTAATACTCTACTGTTGACCATAAGTCTTACAGATGACATAAACAGTCGAGTAACTCATGCTTTATATGTTATATGTATTATATACTGTAGTCTTATAATAAAGTAAGCTACATGAAAGAAAATGTTTTAAAGAAAATCATAAAGGCCCAGCCAATGTTGCTCAGTGGATGAACATTGACCCATGAACCTGGAGATCATGGGTTTAATTCTTAGTCAGGGCACTTGCCTGGATTTTGGGCTGGATTCCCAATGGGGAAATGCAGGAAGCAGCTGGCTAATGATTCTCTCTTATCATTGATGTTTCTCTGCCTCTCTCCCTCCCCCTTCTCTCTGAATCAATAAAAACAATATTAAAAAATACATGAAAAAAGAAAATCAAAAGGAAGGAAAAATAAATTTACAGTGTTGTACGTATTTGCCCATTTTTAAAATTGAATTGTTTGTTTTCCTTTTGTTGAGTTCATATATTTTGTAAATCAACCCCTTTTCAGATATATCATTGCCAAATGTTTTTTCCCATACAGTCGGTTCCCTTTTCATTTTGATGATGGTTTTTTTTGCTGTGCAGAAATGTGTTGATATGTGTAAAACCATTAATTAATTGTTAGAGTAATTAGCTTAGTTTTTTAAATTTTTAATTAGCTTAGTTTTAATAAGTCTATTCTTAAAAAAAATTAAAGATAAGGAAAATCTCATAAGAATTTGCCTTGAGAAAAATAATACGAGGTTTAAACATTTCAACAGTGTTGAAATATTCTGATTACATATGCCACTTAGTTTTTGGATATTTGAACTGTTATGAAGCTCATTTTTTATCTTATTCAACCTGAATCTTTCTGAGACTGTTTCTTTTCAGATGCATGGAAAATCCCTAAACCAGGAAATAGAATCTTAGTTCTGCTATTAATCAGTTTGATGACCTCACTTGTAGGATGGAGGCATTTGACTAAAAAATCTCCAAAATTATTTACTTCTTGAATGATGTATAGGGAATGGCATTTACTGGGAGTATAATAAAACAAAATAATATGAAGAAATAATAATTTTATTCCAATGTTCAACTAGTAGTTAGAAATGATCAAAACCATATATTTCACCTGGATATGCACTAAAAACCTTTTATTTTCTAACAACCAATTATTCAATTTCTCTTGAGACATTTCAGGGTCTTGTTTGGACTTGATTAAGGGAGCATGAGCCCTTAGGTTGCTTTATATGACTTTATTACAATTTGAGAAGCAGATGGTTACTTAATAAATACTATTTGTTAAGGACAAAAATAGGACAAAGTTCTTTACATCTTGAATAGGTCTTAAAATATAGTCTTTCAAAGCCTGGCCAATTATGAGAGCCATACTCATATCTCAGACAGGCAAAAGGAAACAAGGCCCTATATTCTGGACAATTGCTAATGCCAGGGTCTTTATTCGTTGGGATTTTTGATTATTGTGGCAGATTAAATATTCATAACCAATATGAACACCTTTTATTTATTTATGTAGATCTTTAAAAAATATTTTCATTGTTGACAATATTACAGATGTCCCCATTTGCCTCTCCTTAGCTGCTTCTTAATACAGCCCCTAGCCTACTGCAGACCTGCACCACACTATGGTCTGTGTCCATGGGTTATGAATATATGTATAAACATTTGTTGGTTAATCTCTTTTGTCCCCTCCATATCCCTCCCCTCTGAGCTTTCCAGTCTGTTCCATATATTCATGCTTCTGGACCTATTTTGTTCATTAGCTTATTTTGTTCATTATATTCCATATATAAGAGAAATCATGTGATACTTGTCTTTCTCTGACTGGCTTATTTCACTTAGCATAATACTCTCCAGGTCCCTACATGCTGTCTCAAAGGCTAAGAGAGCCTTCCTTTTTACTGCTGCATAGTATTCCATGGTGTAAATATACCACAGCTTTTTTATCCACTTATCCACTCATGTGTATTAGGGCTGTTTTCATATCTTAGCTCTTGTAAATAATGCTATTATGAACACAGGGATGCATATATTTTTTCTTATTGCTGTTTTGGGATTCTTAGATATATTCCTAGAAGTGGAATCACTGGGTCAAATGGCAGTAACACTTTTAATTGTTTGAGGAAACTCCATACTGTTTTCCACAGTGGCTGCACCAATCTGCATTCCCACCAGCAGTGCACAAGGGTTCCCTTTTCCCCACATCCTTGCCAGCACTGGTTATTTGTTGATTTATTGATGGCAGCCATTTAGGCAGATATGAGGTGATACTTCATTATCCTTTTAATTTGCATCTCTCTGGTGATTAGTGATGCTAGACATTTTTGCATATATCTATTAACCATCTGTATGTCCTCTTTGGAGAAGTATGTATTTAGGTCCTTTGCCCATTTTTTAAATTGAATTTTTTGTTTTTTCTTTTGTTGAGTTGTATGAGTTCTTCATATACTTTGGAAATCAACCCCTTTTCAGATATATTATTGCCAAATGTTTTCTCTCGTACAGTGGGTTCCCTTTTCATTTTGATGATGGTTTCTTTTACTGTGCAGAAGCTTTTTACTGGATATTGTCCCAGTTGCTTATTTTTTCCTTTATTTCCCTTGCCCAGAAGATGTATCAGTGAAAATTCTGTCTTATGAAGACTTACCAATTATGAGAGCCATACCCATAACAAGACAGGCAAAAGGAAGCAGTGACCTTTATTCTAGGCCAGTTGCTAATGCCAAGGTCTTTATTCTTTGGGAGTTTTGATTATTGCAAGAGATTAAATATTCATGACCATTCTGAACACCTTGTAATTCAACTGGCATTTATAGGCCACTGACTCCGAAGTAGATTCTTAGCATTAGGACCTCGGGAACCAAGCAAACGGCACTCAGCGCATGTCTTCGGGGATCTGTGGCTGCCCAGTGTCAGTGCTTCCCTGGAACTAGCACAGAAATCCCTTAAAGGGTTATATTAATTCTCATTGTATTAATTGAAATTAATTTCAACATTAACAAAAGCAATGCCAGGGTCTCAATAGCAAACTTTTATTGAGCCCCAATGTCCAATATAATGCTTTGCACTTTACATCTGTTGTCTCATACAATACCCATTTGAAGGGGTCTTTTGAGCATGTGCCCATAGTCAGAGATTCTGGATTCACATTCCAGATCACCCAATAGTTGTGATGACTCATGCCTCTTTGCATTGACCTTTGGGGATTAAATGAGAATAGTCATATAAAATACCCAATGTAGTGTCTGGAATAATAAATGCTCAGTAAATGTTAACTATCTGTAATTATTATTGTCACTATCAGCTCTATTGGGTAGGTAATAGAGAAAAGTGTGGCTTTGAATAGGAAAGTAACTTGCTCAGTCACAAAGCTCCTAAATAGCAGAATTATAATGTTAATTATTGTTTAATGCCAAATTTCTTTTTTTATTGATGAGAGGCGGAGAGAGAGAGAGAGAGAGAGAGAGAGAGAGAGAGAGAGAGAGAGAGAGAGAGATTTGTTGCTCTACTTATACATTTACTGGTTAATTCTTGTATGTACCCTGACCAGGGATCAAATCCATCACTTTGGTATGTTGGGTTAAGTTGAGCTACCCAGCAGAGCTAATGCCAAATTTCATAACTTCTAAATGATAATTCTGCTTAATAGTTAAAATGAACTATCAAGAATTTAGTAAAATATTTCAGTACATTAATTCTATTAAGTGATTAAAACTTGATGCTAGTACTTTAAGAATTCAGTGATCAAAATCTGAAGTTTCTGGTTTTGTGTGGCAAAGATTTGCAAGTGAACAAACTCAGTTTTCTCATCTAGAGTTTCTGGAACTGGGAAATTGTTTGTGAAGGAGAAAAAAAAAAGCCAGAAAAACAAGCAGGGATTATGGTGCCCTTTTGAATAGGCAGGAGTCTTTGTGGTTTGGATGATTCTTTCTAAAACTTTTGAACTTTTAATTCTTATTCTAAGAGAAACATACATTTATGCTTTTTTTGGTCTTTTATATACCCACATTAGAATGGGTCAAATGTCTAAAATTTCCTAAGATTAATGAAGCAGAAATAGTTGCTGAGAGCTCTCAAAATAAAGTGGTAGAATTCAATCAGACATCCATTCACATGCCAGATTAAGGGTGATTTATCCACTTTAGTGCCAAAAAAGCAAATTCCTAAACTACTTTAGCAAAACATGAATGAGAAGAGTGTGGAAAAATAGATTGGAATAAGAAAAACTGAATTAATATCTTCAGATAAAAGGGATAAAAAAATAACACAGTATATGGGAATAGAAACTGGATAATGTTGTTAGTGAAGGAGAAGAAATAACTCTAAGCTTATAAAGAGATGCTGTTGACTGCTCAGTCCCTGAGCGTAAGCACCTATGAGACATGGAAACATTTGAAAAGAGGGTTATTTTCAGTTTTGAGCAAAATATTGAAATCTTGGCAATCAATTTAAAAAGTAAAACTTTGCCGAAGAAGAGTCTCTATGAAAACAATGCTGCAGTACTTATTTCTTGGAATATAAAAAGCAAGGATATTACCACTGAAGTCACATTACTTTTTTTACCTGTTATATGAGGCCCATTTGGGTGAGCCATCTATAAATATAAACCTTAGATTTATGAGTCATTGGAAGAAAGGGGTGGTTAATTGATGTTAAATATAGTTGTTGCCAATATTAGTGAACACAGAGAAATCATTTAACATAATCCCTGTCCTGGCTTAATTTAAGACTATATTTCTTTAAATTGTAATTTTGAAATTAATTTAGCAAATGCAGGAAAAAAGAACACTGAACTGGAAATCAGTGTGTGCCATTGGTATTAGTTAGTAACTAACAGGGTAAATGTATCGTTTTCTTATCTGTAACACCAGAGGTGTGTTCTCTCTCATGACTGGGCCACTACTAAACGATAAAATCACTGAATACTGGTAAGTACACTGTTGGCCTATGAAATAGTTTAAATGAATATGAAACCAAGTAAACAAACAAATGAAAAAGACAATATAAACTTTTAACAAAGCTAATCTATGTCATTTTTAAACTCTGTGATTGCTTATCCTATATTATTGTTGTTAAAATGCCCTTTCTCTTATTAAATAACGATGAAAGCAGATGTCCCTTTCAGGGTAAACCAAATCCCCCTTCCTTATCCACCTTTTCTTCTATATTATAGTCACTTGGGAAATTGGAAAATCCAGAAGCACTATTTCTACATAGCTCCTATCTCTCTCCAACGTTAGATTTTACGTGTTTGTGATCCAAAGTCTGTGAGGTTTCCCCCTTAAAGTTTTATACAATGTTTCTCTCCCCCTCCCCTTATATTGGGGCATGTCTGCCTATGTGTTGTTGGATCAGCAGGAGGGACACTGAAGGGAGAGGCATGGATCTAGCATCTGTTGCATCTCTTGGAGTGAGGCAGAAAGCAAGTGCATCTCTGACAGGCTCTCTGAAGGGCTTGGCAGCAGGCATGAAGAAGTGTTCGGGAAGCATTTGTGTGGGGTCTCCACTGTATGGAAGTGGGGTGTCTTCATGAGCAGCAGGAACTAGTGATGCTTAGAAGTTCACGTGGGCCAGTAGCTACAAGGAATGTGTGTCCTGAGGAAATGGGTCCCTGGCCACTGAGGCAGGGTGGGGGTGGGAAGGTGGCAATTGAAACAACAGTAATACCAGACCCTGCTCTTCAAAGGACCATAGTACAGATGGCTTACCAAGAAAGGTTACAGTCCATGAAAGCAGGGCAGATGTTTGCTTGGCCATATAAAGTCTTGGGGTAGGACTCAGGAACTGAGATGAAGTCTAACATCTAAACGGAAGTCCGAGGTGAGAGCAAGACTGCCCACAAGGATGACTGGTGACATTCAGAGCTGTTGGGAATTAGACAGTGTGTGCCTCTGTGTAAGACATACTTGGTGGGGACTGGAGAAGGTTGAGAATGCCAATTTACTCAAGTAGGCCCAGATTTAAAAGGGGCCAGGCCACAAGAGGAGTAGAGAGCCCATGAATGAGGAAGATGCCTTTAGCTTGACGCTATCTCACAGCGCTGTTTATTAAAGGGATAGGAAAAGGAAACTGGGCTTGTCAAAAGCCATTCTATCAAGAACAACAGTAAATAACTCCACATGCATTTTTCCTGTTTCTGGGGTCAACTATTTCACCCTCTGTATCTGTATACACCTATATATATGTGTGTGTAGCTTAATTATAAAAAGTCCTTCAGTCATTATTTCTGGGCGCTGACTCCATTTTGCCACACATTCCTTTTAGACACATTCCTTCATGTCTGAAATTACTTTAAAATTTTATTTCTGTTTTCAAGTTTGTCAGACTCTTCATGCTTCCCTCTACTTCTGTGCAGATGCATATAAGCCATAGTCTAAAGGCTGTTTATATTTAGAATAAGGTGACTAGATTTTAACATTGGTAAAGCGGGACACTATTGACCACTTGTCCGCCGAAAACCGTATATTCCCTTCCCGTTCTCCCACCGTTCCCTAGCTTGTCGTGCATTCTTTCCAAAAATCAGGACTTTTTAAAAACACCGTGGGATGTGGGACAAATTGTTAAAAATCGGGACTGTTCCGCCAAAAGCGGGACGTCTGGTCACCTTAATTTAGAATTAAGTTAGACAGAGTTACAATTTTGGGTTCAACTGGCAAGCAGTTTATAAAACTCAAGAGGAAAAAGGAAAATCTATTTATCCATATTTTAGCTAACCAGGTTTTCTTTTTTTTATTTTCAATGTTCCAAGTTTCTTTCTTCTATCATTTTGTATCTGTTTTGGGAATTTCCTTTAGTCATTCTTTTAGAGTGGGTCTGCTGCTGAGAAATTTTTATTATTTTTCTTCATTTAAGAATGTCTTGATTTCCCTTTTATTCCTGAAAGATATTTCCACTGAATATAGAATTCTGGGTTGGCAGTTCTTTCTTTTAAGGTTTTTTATTGGCAAAATATTTTGCCACTTCCTTCTGGTCTCTGGTTTCTAATGAAAAATCTGTCATTCAAATTGTTTTACCTTATAGGTAATGCATCATTTCTCTTTGGCTACTTTCAATGTTTTTTCTTTATCTTTAGTTTTCTGAAGTTTATGATGTATTTGGCAAGGATTTTTTGGTGAATTATCCTGTTTGGCATTGGCTCAGCATTTGAATCTGTAGGTTCATGCCTTTTACCAAATTTGGAAAGTTCTCAACCATAATTTCTTGTAATACTTTTTCAGCTATGTCTTCTGTCTCCTCTCCTCACGGCCCTCCAATGGCATGATGGTTAGATGTTTTACTGTATTTCAGATTGCTGAGATTATGTTCATCTATTGTTCAAATTTGATCACTTCTATTGTTCTATCTCTAGTTCACTGACTCTTTCCTCTGTGCTCTCTGTTCTACTATGGAGCTTGTTCAGGGAATGTTTCATTTTGGTTATGGTATTTCTCAGCTCTAAAATTTCTATTTGGTTCTTCTTTGCATATTTTGATTTCTTTACTGAATCTTTCTGCTTCTTTGTGGAGAATTTCTAGTTTTTCACTTGTTTTGACTACATTCACAAGTTTTCATTTAAACATTTTAATGATGTCTGCTTTAAAATCTTTGTCAGTTACTTCTAGCATCTGTTATTTGTCATTCTCATTCATTTTGATACTTTCCCAGTTTTTGGTATGATGTGTGATTTTCAATTAGATATTTGCAATCTAGATATTTGAGGTGTTCTGATGTAAGACACTGGACCTTAATTAAATCTTCAGATTAGCTGTCTTCCTTTGACACCTTTCTGGCAAGGGATGTGGGTCCATCTTGCTACTATCAGGAGATTAGAATTTTACATTCATCGATTGGATTCTGTAGACACTTAGGTGCTGGTGGAGGAGGAGGCAACTCCTTACTGCTTTTAGCTCCCTCTAGAACTCTGCTAATACTCCCCTGGGAAGGATAGGAGGGCCTGCTTACTGCTTCCTTTGCCCTCCTCTGACACCAAGTGGGTGGGGTATGCCTCATGCCTACTGGGTGATGGTGAAAGTCCTGACTTCCCACTAGGCCTCTTCTGACACCACCCAGAGGGGAGAGAGAGGAATGCTTCATTACTGCTGGATGGGGTGGAAGTCCAGGCTCTCCACTGACACTGTGAGGTAAACCCTCCGTTTACTACCACTCAGTGGAAATACAAGCCCCAACTCCCTAGATGTCCTAATCTGACATTACCCCCTTTGGAGAGGAGGAGAATTGAGGTACTTGTTACAGGTGAACAAGGATGGAAGTTTGGCACTTGGCATTTGCTGTGTGGGTGAAAATGCAGCCACAGTTTATGCCTGTGATTTCTGGCTGGGGTCGAGCAATTATTGCCTCATCAGTCTTGCTAGGCTGCCCCTTTGCTGGCCTTTTGGCTAAAAAGCAAGGTTGTTTGTCTTTTAGTCTCACCTGTTGACATTTCTGAGTTGCTGGCTCCCCCAGTTCCAAATATGGGATATATAACAGCAAAGAGGAGAGCCAGAAACCTACCACCATGCTGTTCCTGGATCCTGAAATCCCTAGCCAGTCTGCCTTCCTCTCACCACCATGTAGAGTCTCTGTGGGTTTGATTTGTTTGCAATATCTAGAGTTTGTAGTTGCACTTTAGCAGGCAGAATAGGGAAAAGTAGGTATATTCATTCAATTTTCCCAGAAGTGGAAGTCAATTGCCTGCATTTGGCATGAAGTTATTTAAAAGATTCATCCTTCATCTTGCACAGTTCATGTATTTACTCACTTCCTCATTCATGTAGGAGCACTAACTGAGTGACAGGTACCTAGGACCTCTCATTGCTGGAAGGCTCAGGATTTCCAATGTTTCCTGCTGGGAAAAGCAGCTCTAAGAAGAAGGGGAGGCATGGCCTGGCCTCTTTCTCCCCAGGCACAGCTTCTCCTTGATGTCTGTAGACCTGTTGTCTGCTGCCACACTGAAGCTTAGCTAGGCTCAGCTGGAATCAATCTATACTAATAAAAGAGAAACATGCAAATTGGTGTCACTCTGCTGCACTCACCAGTCAATCAGATGAGTATGCAAATTAACCCAACGAAGATGGTGGTTAAATTGCATACATAGGCACCCAATGGCCTGGGTCCCAGGAACATCATCGGCTCCCAGGTCACTCCAAGGTAGGCCCATGTGGGCCCTGAGCAGCATAGGAAGGGCCTGAGCCAGGGGGCTCCTAGGCAGAGGCAGAGCCGGCCATCAGAGTTATAGGAGGCCCCTACCCAAGCCTAAAGCCTTGACCAGAGGTGTCAGGCCTGGGTGAGGGGTGGAGCCGGAAATTAGAGGGAGATGGGGGTCCCCTGCCAAGACCTGATGCCTCAGCCAGAGTTGTCAGGCCTGGGCAAGGAGCCGATCTGGTGATTGGAGGGTGATGGGGGTTGATGCCTCTGGCCGAGGTATCAGGCCTGGGCGGTGGGCCGAGGCAGCAATTTGTGTGAACTACAGAGAAAGCACCTTTTTTGACCGCTATTTGGCTAAGCGCCCTGTATGCGACTGGTAACATTCTTAGTAACTTGGGTAATAAGAATCCCTAAAGCGATCTAGGGTTTTTCCACCACACTCCTAGTGAAAAAAAATGAAGGTCCACTGCTAGAGGGCTAAGAAATGTCATATCCTGCCCTAGCCAGTTTGGCTCAGTGGATAATGCCTCAGCCTGTTGATCACAGGATCTGGGTTCAATTCTGACCAAGGGCAATGTACCTAGGTTGCAAGCTACTCCCTGGCCGGTTCCCAGGTCAGGGCTCATGCAGGAGGCAACCAATTGAAGTGTTCCTCTCACTTTGATGTTTCTCTCTGTTTTTCTCTTTCTCTTCCACATTCTCTAAAAATCAATGGAAACATATCCTCAGGTGAGGATAAAAAAATTATAATAAAGAAATGTGTCCTATGAAAGACACATCTTGAAAATGCTTTCTAAAGAAAGTTGTCATTTTTTCATGGTGAAGGGACTGGAGTCCGTGATGATGAAAAAACCTTGGTGACTGCAGTGACTGGTAGTGGCTGCAGCAGCAGGGTGATGGGGCTGGTGCCTTTCCCTGATCAGCCCGGTCACCTCCTACAAAGGGAGGCCAGACTGAGGCTTAGGCCCGCTCCCCAAGGGGAGCAGGGAGTGGGCCTAAGCCATCAGTAGGACATCCCCTGAGGGCTCCCAGTATGTGAGAGGGGGCAGACTGGGCTGAGGGACCCTCCCCCTCCCATGCATGAATTTCATGCACCGGGCCCCTGATAGGATTATAATAGGCAAG
>PVJC01016297.1:0-33957 GCA_004026665.1 Murina feae | reverse complement strand
GTTGGGGGCGATTAGGCTGGCAGGGAAGGGCAGTTAGGGGTGACCAGGCTGGCAGAGGGGGGCAGTTGGGGGCAATTAGGCTGGCAGGGGAGGGCAGTTTGGGGTGACCAGGCTGGCAGAGGGGGGCATTTGGGGGTGAATAGGCAGGCAGACAGAGGATCAATTAGGAGCCAGAGGTCCAGGATTGTGAGAGGGATGTCCGACTGCCGGTTTAGCCCTGATCCCCAGATCATCCCCTAAGGGATCCCAGATTGGAAAGGGTGCAGGCTAGGCTGAGGGGACCCACCCCTTCCCCCCAAGCACAAATTTCATGCACCAGGCCTCTAGTACCTAGTGAATTGACTTAAAAATCCTAAGTACTAATGACCTGTTTTATGGTTAATATAATAATGTACAAATAAATAACTACTTATAGATGACAATATTCACTTTGCATTTCATGCCGATTTAATAGCCTTATCTCCCCAAACATTCCTTTAATACTCCCTTTATCTCCTTATTTCACAAGTAGGCAAAGCAAAGCTTCCCCAGGCCTCAGAGCAAGTGAGGATCAGACCTGAAATTAGAAGCCGTCCGCCTGGGTTTCCAAGCCTGTCCCTTCACTTACCACAGCCTCCTCGGGCCTCAAGAGCTGCTGGCCATTTCCAGTTGCAGCCACTGTGTGGACGAGGCTGGACGGTGATGCTGTCATCGAAGCTCAGTCAGGTTCTGTTCTGCACAGCGTGCTTGTCGGCATCTTGGAATTGCTCGTTTAGCCTGTGCTTACACCAGCAATTAAACCCAGTGCTTCTTGACGAATTGAGTCAGTGAATTATTTAAACTGATAGGCAAGGTTAAGAATTTAACAACGTAAGATACACTTTCCTAAAAAGCATAAGAAACAGACTTGAAGTATTGACTAAAATGGAAACAAGAAACGTAAAAAAAATCTTAAGAGTATAAAAATAGCTGTATTGCTTACCCAGCAGGTTAAAATGTAATTTTTCCCCTCGGGCTGTCGTTGGACTCATTCTTGGAGTCTTCTTCACGCTATAAATCAGAATTGCAACAGTAACTTCGCAGACGGAGGGCTTTCTAATGGCGACGGGGATACCAGCCAACAATTTATTTCAGATGGAAGAACAGAGAGAAAAATCTCGTTTCATTTGATATGATTTAATGTTACTCTGCAGAAGCAATTACTCACCCTCTAACCACCAAACTTTTACTTTATTACTGAGGGTCTATCTGGAAATGACACAGATGGAGTCAGGGAGCAGCCGTCACTATAACACACTATGTGCCAGGGTGTGATCATGCCCTCTCAGAGCTTTGAACCGCCCTCAGACACGTGGAGGGAATGTCTAGGTTGGTCCAGCCCGGTGCCGAGGACGTCACGGACCCAGTGATAAGTGTGGCCCGAGAGGCTGGTTCTCCACACATCTCCCGAGCATCTTGATGTACGCACGCCGCACACGCCGCACACGCCGCACATACTGCACATGCCGCACACGCCGCACACACTGCAGGGATGGCTGTTTCCTGAGAATGATATCCCACTACCTGGGACCCTATCTTAGTGAGACAGAGCAGGTGACGCAATGGCCGCTGTGCAGCGAAGAGAGGGCCCTGGTCCTTCCATTGCAGAGGCTTCCAGATGGACAGCGATGGGCTCCAGACCCCGGTCGTGGGCGCCATACAAGCGCCGTCCCAGGGCTTTATTTCCATCTGGATCCCGGACTCTCCTTGCTGTGCAACCCTGAGGATCTCAGAGCCTTCATTTCCTAAATTATAAAAGGACACATTCAGATGGACCTATGTGTGCTGTGCTCTGGGTATAAAAAGAATTGACTATAGAGAAGCTAGGATTCCAGCCACGAGCAGCTTTGTCTAGTGCAGACCCTGCGCAAGGAACCAGGATGATGCCGGGGGACCGGCGGGAGCCGCAGCGCCTCGGGTCCAAGTGCGCCTTTCCTTCCCTGTCTGTGTAGCACCTTCACCGCATGATCTGCTTGGACTTTCATTTCCGCGTCTGTAAAATGGCTGGATAATACTTTCCTGATAAGATTTGGGTCATTGCTGAAACTCATAAACGTCGTTAAAAGTCTTCAGCAAATGCTTTGAATAAATACATTATTGCAATGGATGCCAGCAGGAGGAAGATGTCGTGTGGTGAAGACTTAGGAAGTGTGTGTGGAATCATGGACTAATTGAAAGCCCACACTGTCTTCAAAATCAACAAAGAGGTTTTATTCCAAAATGCACTGTAAACCGGTTAAGGGTTTAACATCTGAACCCCAAGCCCAGTGTCACAGCGAGGGTCTCGAGCTCCCACCTCCGGAAACGCCTCAGCTTGGTGGATGTTCACACTCACAGGTGGAGGTGGCTGCTGGATGCAGGGTTGTCTGCTCTCTCAAAACCCGAATCCCTGTGCGGGGCAGCAATGTGTAGATGAGCAAAACAACAACAACAGGTGTCTTCCAGGAGTGGGCAGGTTGGGGTCGGGTGGGCGCTCATCTGTCCCATTCCTGGCAACTGCTTCCCTGGAGAGGGGTTCCACCAGCTTGGCCTGCCTGCTCTCTCTTCAAGTACTGGTTGCCAGCGGGAGGGGCAGGGCCTTCCCTGGCAGGTGAGGTTGTAATAGTCATTCTCCAGCCAAACTTTCTGTAATAAACACTCCAGGGCGTAGAAACAATAGGAGTTTACAGTTAACCTTTTACAGCCAAAAGTGCAGGTCACGGTTTAGCCAGGGATGACGGGTTCTAGGAATTTAACCTTTCAAAGGTATGAGTTTGTATCCTGTGTTGAGAAAGAGAGCAACAAACTTGTGTGCCACCTTTTTGTGGTTTTTGTGAATAAAAGCTTGCTTCTGCATCTGGGCGGGGCTGCAGTCTCAGGCCTCACTTTGGTGGGGTGCAGATGTTGCAGACTGCTGGCCTGCTGAAAAGGCTCCAAAATTCTACCCTTCAGCCCTGGTGGTCGTCTCTTGCGGGTTCCCCATAACAAGGCCAGAAGCAGAGCCGGTGGACAGTGCCCTGCTTTTCTCTCAGGCATGTGCTGCCAGTAGGCAGTGAGGGCTCGGCCTCTGGGATTTGGTTGCAGAGACTGGTCTGCTCCCAAAGACAGAGGTGCTGGGAGGCCCAGCACCCCCCACAGCAGGGGGAGAGAACCCCTCATTCCAGAGGGGGGACAGCTGTATTCGATGCCCACTTGCCATGGGTTTGCCAAGTCAAATCCTCCAATAGCATCCTTGTTGGTAACGGATGTTCTGCTGTGGCCTCCATCTACCTATCTTCTCTGTTTTAATTTATTTGGAATTCAAGTGAGGGAAAGAGGCCTTATTATTTAATGAGTGCCTTCATGTCTTACTTTCAGGAAGTCCCTGACCCTCCCCCGGGCCTCTGGGTTCCCGCTCAGGGACTGGTTCTGCTGACTCCCGCAGCACCTGCATTCCTTGCCCCCTGCGGGTGCCCTCGGATGCCTCCCCCCCCCCCCCCCCCCCCCCCCCCCCCCCCCCCCCCCCCCCCCCCCCCCCCCCCCCCCCCCCCCCCGCCCCCGGGTGCTGTGGACTGGCACAGCTGATTGCCTCAGGGACACTGAGTGCTCTGGGCTCGGGCAATGAATGGGAAGAATTTAACTCAGTATGAATTCCATCCTCTACATGTGAAGTGAGCTCTAAAGAGATGTCAATGAACACGCTCACAACTACAAACAGACAATTTTAATGTATGACTCTGATACTAAAGGGTCTTACTATATTACTACCAGGCATCTGACAAGAATAAAGTGCATAGCAAAATAAAACATACATCTAGGCAACGGGAGAAGCAAGCCGAGTATCTTAACTAATAAAAGTGTAATATTGAAATTAACCATTTCTCCGGGACAGGGTAAGCCACGCCCACCAGCCAATCAGAGCTGCTGTATGCAAATTAGCCTAGCCAAGATGACGGGGGCTGCAGCACCCATGTGCGGCTTCTCCGGGGCTGCGGCCTCCGCCATCTTGGGAGCCTCCGTCCTGGGAAGGCATCCGGCACCTTGGGCCTGTGGATGCCTTCCCGGGCAGGAGCCTGGGGGGGGAGGGGGTGTGGGGACTAGGCGGCCGGTCCCCCGCGGCCCCCACCCGGGAGGCCATGGGGTGGTCAGCGCCACCCCACCACTGGCTTCCCAGGCGGGTGGCCCGGAGGGTCAGTGGGAGCGGTGGCTGGCGTGAAAACTGCCCTCAGCCCCTCACCCAGGCTTGCTACACCCCCGGGGGTGAAGGTCTCCACTGGGGAGCTTGGCCAGCTTGCAAACAGACATTGGCCCTTCACCCAGGCGGGCCAGGCACACCAGCAGGTGGACATCCCCAGAGGAATCCCAAACTGTGAGAGGGCACAGGCCAGGCTGAGGGACACCCCCCCCACCCAGTGCACAAATTTTTGTGCACCAGGCCCCTAGTTCAGTTTATAAGTAAAGAAAAAATGAAGGGGAAGGGATGTCTTCACTCACACGGCCCACTGCTGGTCCAGTGGGTGCAGGAGGCCGCTCCTGGGTGTCCTGGCCACGCCCGGAGTCCGGTGTCCTCCTGACCACCACGTGGCACAGCTCACACTGACCCCTTCTCACTTTAGGCCCCACAGGAGCATCTCTGTTCAGCTCCACTCAGCATGTGGTGATTTTTAAATATATATATATATATATATATATATATATATATATATATATATGATTTTTTACAGAGAGGAAGGGAGAGGGATAGAGAGTCAGAAACACCGACGAGAGAGAAACATCTATCAGCTGCCTCCTGCACACCTCCTACTGGGGATGTGCCCACAATCAAGGTACATGCCCTTGACTGGAATCGAACCTGGGACCTTTCAGTCCGCAGGCTGACACTCTAGCCACTGAGACGAACTGGTTAGGACAGTAGTGATTTGACTCCAACAACCACATTCTATTTGCATGTGTGCTGTTTGGACAAAAGAGTAAAACGCTGGAAAACACGGACCTGCAATGGAAAGAACCCAATTATATTTGTTAATTAAAAGTATAGTTGTTAGCAAAGAAATATTTTCTTAAAATAAAAGTGCCATTATCTAAATACATATATACTCTTTTATTTTTATTGCTTTGTTTTTTATAATGGGAGAGAATCCTGAATGTCCATCAATAAGAGATGGATTCATAAATTATTGTACATCCATTTTATAGAATATTATGCAGTTAATTGATAAAATGAGGTGGATCTACATGAAGGGAATTGGAAAAATATAATGATATGTTGTTTAAAAAGTTATGTGTATGCTTCCATTTTTATAAAAGCAATAGTAGCAATGGTATTTATATGTGTTCTTCATCTGTTAGTTTAGCGAAGGACCGAGTAAGGAAGGCTGTGTCAAATTTGCAACAGTGGCTTCATCAGTTGGGCAAACTTTGAATTGAAGTGCAGACAAGTAGTACCTTTAATTAAAGACATTGAAACAAAGGCTAGTGAAAAAATACACAATGGTAAGTAAAAAAAAAATCTAGATTTCATCTCAACTAATAAAAATAAACAGGACTCTTATGGAGATGAAAGTTCAGGATGTCAACAATATTTGCTTCAGGGTAGAACAATGCTCATTATAAATAAATTTCTTCTCTCCCTCTGGACACTCCTCTGCACTTTCTGTATTTTCTACAGAAGCATACTTGAATGTAACAATCAGGAAAAAGTGAAACTTGTAAAGATGTCTGTGCCCTTTGACTTATTAATTCTACTCTTGTTTCTTTTTAAAGATAAAACACACTAGAAGAATCCAAATGAAATCATTTATTTTAAAGTAACTATAAGGCAAGACTAGGCCCTTATCCCAGAAACAGTGGCCTAAAGCGGGCTGTGGCTCTCCTGTGGGGTTTCCCAGCACATCCAGCATCGCTCCGACTAAACGGAGTTTGTCTTTGAGCTCATCTTGCCGTGCTGGCCACGTCCCCCTCCGTGCTAATCTGTGGTATCATGATGCAAATTCATAGGAAAACCCCCTCATCTCTCAGAATTTCCCCTGCAGCTATTTACTTTAAAAGAGGCGCACTCTACAGCCAATCCACAGATAATAAATAGAACGCTCCTTACGTAGAAATTTATATTCTCCAACCTGAGGAGCTGAAAGCGTAGGTCACTGGTTGCACGTGGCATGTGAAGTGTGAGTGACGTTGCAGTCCGTTTGCACACATGAGTGATGGCCCACCATGGCTGTGGCCTCTCTTTGGGATGAGCGGCGGCAGACACCAACGGAAACCACTCCAGGTGTGACTGACGGTTGCCCATGAGGCCCTGGGCCGGGCACCAGGGGAGCAGGGAGGCGGAGGAGGACATGCACAGGGAAGAGCAAGCTTAGTTTACCTGGGAAACCTGTGCTGTTAAAAGCCGGCCGTGCGCCAGGAAGACCTGAGGTGGAGTGATGCCACTCCCACGTTCTCGGACTTTCACAGGCCGGTTAACCTCTGAGCAGTGAATCGCCGGTGTGGTCTTCGCTGAACGGAAAAAAGCAATAAAAACTGTGCAAGTGCTCCACAAAGTTATGCGAGGCTTAGGGGAGGAAATGTGCATGAAGCTGTATTGTATAAAGTGTGACGCTCAGTACATAGATGGGGTGTATTAATAACCAAGGACATACTTGTATCCTTTGGGACACATAGTACAGTGTCTCCCACTTGGTTGTCGTCCATTAAATAGTTATTTAAATTATTTGTGAGACAGGACATATTTAAGAGGAAATGATGCACTCGTTTTGGCAGACATTTTCGCTGAAAAACCCAGGCTCCGGGTGATGTAAAATCAGAAGACAGTTGTCACACTTTGCATAGGCACAGAGCACTTAACCTCATGCAGTCCCGTGGCAGGTAGAATACCGTGTGGTCATGTGACTCAGCTTCTACTGGGCTGTGGTTCCTCATCTGCTCTGACCTGGAGCACCAGCTCATCAGTTCAGTGTGACTCGATGATTCAGTTACTTAGAACTGATTAGGAGAACAATTACTGAGAACGGATTATGTTTTAGACGCACAGGAAGGTGTCAGTGTGTGCTGGTACCACGGTGAGAAATGCATACACACGCCGGACACTGTGGAGGCCGCAGCAGCGTGTAGGAGCCAGGCAATCGCCAGCAACCACACAAGCCATTGTCACCATGACAATTGCTTGAAAGAGACATGTAATCCCACAGGAACCTGTACTTTCTATGTTTGATTTAGTTGGAGGGGTCAGGAGAGACTTCTGGCCAGAATGTGGAGAGAGAGGAGAACATTCCAGGCAGAGGTGGCAGCTCATGCAAAGGCCCTGTGGCAAGGGGGCTTGGCAGTGTGAGAAAGTGAAGGGAGGCCAAGTGGCTGAGTTGCGGGGCTCGGGGCTGAGTCTGAGAGGTCCACGGGAGCTGAAACCAGGTCAGACCTGAAAGCTGCAGTGAGGAGTCCGTGATGTTTCCAGCGAGCCAGAGGTCGCTAATTAACGGGTGCATCTTGACCAGATGGGTGTTTTGGAGAAAAGATGCTATTCTCATTATGTTTGGAGGAAGAGGCTTGAGGCGGGCCGGGGTTGCTGTGTTGGTTTTTTTATTGCCGCTGAAACAAATGAGCATAAATGAAGCAGCTAAAACAATGTCACGGCTTCCACAGCTGAGAGGCCCAGGCACAGCATGGCTCCCCGGGGCTCTCCGTGTGGGTCTCAGGATGTAGGAACCATGGCAGCCCTGGAGCTGGGGGTCTCTGCAGGCTCACGGACCGCTGGCAGGATCCCCTTCCTGCTCTCACACTGTACCCGGCTTCTGCTGTCTCCCATGCCACCAGGTCCGGTCCTTCTCTCCCTCTGATCTCTGCCCCTTTCTCTTAGCCCCTCATCTGCCTTCAGCGGGCCAACAGCTCTGCCTCTGAGGGTTCATGTGACGGCCACAGGCTTCCCTGGGCAGCCAGGATAACCTCACTGTTTTAAATCCAATTTAATCAATAACCTTCAGTACATCTGCAAAGGCCCTTTTCCTGTGTAACCTGTTATTCACAGGCGTGCTATCAGGGCAAAGATCCCGGGGCCCAAAATTCTGCCTGCCAGGTGACAGGGGGTGCAGCTACTACGTCAAGCAGGAGAGGCTGGTCACCTGGACCAGAGTGGAGCTGGAGGAGGCAGAGGAAGAACCTCAAGGATGAGGAGGAGACGTGTAAAGGGCCACAGAGATCACTCACTCGCACAGGCAGAGGAATGGGGAGCTCACTCGCTCACTAGGTGGCTGGCCCCGGTTCTGGAGAGTTCTCATCCCCGGAACCTCCCGTCTCAGTGCCATTCCCAGCCTCTGTCCTGCATTTCATGCCGACCCTGCCTCTTGTTCCCACTGTTCCTGCGCGGAGGCTGCCCCTGTGGAGGCGCCTGGCGCCCCATCACCGGGACGCACCCCAGCGAAGGTCTGTGTGTCAGGCAGCTTGTTCCTGACCATGAAATTCACCTGAATGGACTATAGAAACCCCTGCCAATTGGTGTCTAAGCCTGAGAAGAGGAGTCTCAGCCTCAGAACCAGTCTGTGCTCATTGCCTGGGGTTTATTTTGATTTTTCGCAGGCCACCATGCATGGACTTTTCTGACTCTTTGAGCAGTGGTACAGTATCGGCTTTTTAAATGGGATGCCATGGTTCATTTACCTCTTGCTAGTGCCGCATAGCTGTTTTCAGGTTATAAGCAATGCTCTAACCCACTGGAATGGTATGTCTCTGGGACAACTCTCCACATGTTGAATTGCTGGATCAAAATTTACACACGTTTAAAATTGTCATCTATAATACTGAAGTGTAATATGCTAATTAGACTAGACGTCCTTCCGGATGACATTCTGGACAAAGCTGGGGCTGTGAGGGAAGCCTGGTTCCCAAGTGCCAGAGGGAAGCCAGTGCTGGCAGCAGGGGGCAGGAAGGCTACTCTTGCACGAATTTTGTGCGTCAGGCCCTAGTTGTTACTATAAGTCTCTCCTTCAGAATCACTGTGGCAGCATGCGTCTTTCCCCACCTGGTCGTGGGAGGATGTGACTTCAGAGAGAACCGAAGGAAGCCCTGAGGGGTTGAAGGGCGGGGGGGGGATCTGAGGTGGCCCGAGCTGTCTGTCAGAGCAGTCTGTCTGTCAGAGCAGTCTGGAAAATGTAAAATTTCACAACGAATACGTGCCCGGTACTTCCTGCCCGAGTCAGGCTCTGGGAGCAGAATGACGGTCCTGGGTAAGTAATTCAGAGAACAGGAACTTTCGCAGGGACCCTGGGCCCAGCTGGGATAAAGCATTAGGGGAGTGTGCTTGGGGAAGGTTTTCGTAGGGCTGTCCTTTTGACGAGCAGGGCTGGGGAGGGAAGAGTTTTGTGTCCTTCGTGACACGGTGCCGTGGGCGTGCGGGACGGTAAGTAGGTTTTGTCACTTGAGGTCTGAGGTTCAGGCATCAAGGCTGGGAAGCAGGGCTCTCGGTCTACTCCCGTGAGGAGGGCGATAGGAAGGGGGAGCCACGGACGGGACACACGGGAATTCATTCCTCCTCACTGTGGGCAGCTGCGGGGATGAATTCGGAGGCGAAATGATGTCAAGGCCAGTGTCTCTGTAGTTCTCCCAGCCTTTGTCTTGTGGTGACAAAACGGCTGCTTGCACCTCTGATCCCACATCCTCATTGGTCCCTGCTCAGGAGGACAACAGCCCTCGCAGCTGCCAGAGCCGCTGGAGCGAGCAGGACAGAATGTCACGGGCTGAGTCGGTGGTGAGACTTTCGCTGGGAACCAGACCTCGTCACCAAGACAGGAAACAGACAGCAGAGCACAGCCTCCCCCTCCCGGGTGGGATTCTGAAGAGCCTTCTCCAGCTGGAATGCGGACTTGGCAGCCAGCCATTCCTTTCCCACCTCATTTACGAAGGCGGCTGGGAGGCCTGCTCTTTCCCAGAGAAGTCGGGATCCGATCCGGGGCGTGGGGGAGGCTGTTTCAGAGGGACAGGCCAGTCAGATGAGCACCCCATGTTTACTCTGCAGCAGGAAGGACAAGGCCATGCCATCTCTCTCATCTGCAAAGCCTCCTTCACTTCAAAAGGAGTATGATAAACAGGAGCGCTCTGCAGGATGTGAGGACGAGAACCAGCGGGAAGCCAATGCGAAGGCCACGCGTTGGGAAGAATCCTAAGGGGAAGCAGAAAGCCCCCTTCTTTAGTTAAAAAAGAGCCATATTTAAACAGAAACGTGTAACTACTATCGAGTTCTTGTGGATTTCAAAACGTTTGCTTATGTTGTCATATAGTCAGCTCGGATGTGCCATAGTTTTTGTGGTTCTGCACAGTTTTTCTTAAATATACAACTATTTTTGTCCTCATCAAATCAGAGTAGCTGCTCAGCACCCCATGGACTTGCTCAGCACCCCATATTGCTTGTTTATAATTTCACTAGGGGCCTGGTGCACAAAATTTTGTGCACTTGGGGGGTCCCTCAGCCCAACCTGTGCCCTCTTGCAGTCTGGGACCCCTCGGGGGATGTCCACCTGCTGGCTTGCCTGACCAGCCTGGGTGAGGGGTTGATGGCTGTTTTCAGGCTGGCCAAGCCCCCCCAGTGGGGACCCTCACCCATGGGGGTGTGGCCAGGCTGGGTGAGGGGTTGATGGCTGTTTTCAGGCTGGCCAAGCCCCCCCAGTGGGGACCCTCACCCATGGGGGTGTGGCCAGGCTGGGTGAGGGGTTGATGGCTGTTTTCAGGCTGGCCAAGCCCCCCCAGTGGGGACCCTCACCCATGGGGGTGTGGCCAGGCTGGGTGAGGGGCTGAGGGCCGTTTTCAGGCTGCCCACAGCTCCCAATGACCCAACGTCCCAGCGAGGCTGGCTGGAATCAGGTTTCTGGGGTTTATTTATCTTCTATAATTGAAACTTTGTTACCTTGAGTTGAGGCCTAGGCAGGCAAGGAAGCCTCCTGTTTGCTTCAGCTCCGTGGCTGCTGGCCTCCATCTTGACTGGATTAATTTGCATACAGCCACTCTGATTGGCTGGGGGTGTAGGTTGGCTGGTGGGCATGGCTTAGGTGTCTCAGAGTGATGGTTAATTTGCATATTACTCTTTTATTAGATTAGATTAGACTAAAGGTCCTATGCTCGAAATTTGTGCAAGAGTAGGCCTTCCTTCCCCCAGCTGCTGGCACCAGCTTCCCTCGCAGCCCCAGCTTTGTCTGGAAGGTTGTCCAGAAGGATGTCCGGCCTAATGAGCATATTACACTTTTATTATTATAGATGTTATTTCACTCTGATTGTGGATATGTGTGTGTTTAGTAGGGAAACAAATGGAACACAGGCCATCAGAAGAGGAAGTCTGCAATGAACGCTGCTCAAGTCAGATATCAGAAGTAACCTCTCAAAACCTAAGGAGAGTGTTGGAAATTGCTGAACTGGCCTGATCAGTGACTATTCTCTTGTAAAAAGTCAACAGTGTTCTGGGATAAAAAGAGGATTATTTTCTTAGACTACTGCTTCTCATTTTTACTAAACGCTGTTATAAAGCTATGGCTTTTTAAGCTACGATTTCGTATGGGCATATACTCCTGTGGCACTCTTCAGGGCCATGCCCACAGCCTGTGCAGAAGTGGTTTGGGGTTCTTCACTTAGAGACCTTTCACCATGTGAAATGTTATTTCCCATTGTGATTCAGATCAATAAAAGGGCCGAAATGTCCCAACTTTCAGCAGCACTGACTTGACCTGAGTTACCAGGTGAATCCCACACTAAGTCGCTGTAGGCACGGCCACAGGCACACAGAGGGGAGGCACTGCAATGCTCTGCGGTGACAAACCACCGGTATCATGCCCCCTCCCCCACCCCCATGGGTGCAGAGACACTGTGAGTGGTTTCAAGGCCTCCACACAACGCCCGCTCCCTCAGGACACTGCAGGAGATGAAGCAAATCTGTTCTTTTTTGTTGTTGTAAAGAGTTGTCCCTCCCTTTCTCCTTCCCCCTTCTGCCCTGATGTGCCAATCTGGGCATTGCCCTAAAATGTCAGGCTGTTCCCCTTCCTGTCCTCTGGGAGGCAGGGATGTGCAAGCATGGATTTGGGGTGCTGTCCAGGGAGAGCACAGGAGGGGGAGCAGGAGGGGCCGGGGGCGCTTTCCACTGCGGCAGACCTGACACCTGGGAGGAGAATGAGAAGTGAGAGGCGGTGTCAGCCAATGGGGCAGGAAATCCTCGGGAGACAGATCCCGTGGCAGGGCTCCCTGAGGCAGGAAGGGTGGCTGGGGGTGGGGGGGTCCCCATGGCGTGGGCCCAGGCATGACCACTGGAGGCCGTCAACCATCTCTGCTCCGAGGGGCTCCTCCCCGAGGCCACCACACCAGACGGTCTTCCTTACTCACCCAGCCCTGTCGCTCCTGCCTGGAAGCCTGCCATAGCCCCCCTGGGGCTAAGAAGGGTGTCCTGCCTGCACCGCAGGCTGCTTCATGCCGCCCTGAGAGCGTCCGTCCCGAGGCCCAGGGGTCCTGCCTACTGGCCCCCTCCTCTGGCTCTCAGCATGCTCACCACCTCCTCGTCTCCATGCAGACTCCCCGAAGCCCCTGTCTCAGCCGACGTGGTGCACATGGCTTCTGGCCTGGATTTCACTCTACCTTGCTTTGTGTCTTTTCTTCAAAGATCGAGAGGACAGGAACTATATCCCAGAACCTTCCTGGGCTCTTGGGCCTAGTCCTCGTCATTGGAGAAACACTTCATTGAAAAGAGACAGACCCACATGTGGGTAAAGACATGGTCGGGGGAGTGGACTGGGGACACGATGGGATCATCTACGCAGCCGCAGAGGCCGGCTGCCCACGTGTCCCTCAGCCCATGTGCCTGCCTGCCGGGACTAACGGTTCCCTTGACGGGACTTGAGGCACATCCTGTCTACAAAGCTGAGAGGGAATGTTTGGAGGAGGAGGAGGGGGAGGGGGAGACAGAGGAGGAAGGAGGAGGAGGAAGATGGAGGAGGAGGAGAGAGAGGAGGAAGGGGGGAGGGAGAAGAGGAGGATGGGACCGCTGTGGCCCCACAATAGAAGTAAGTCTCCTGACTGGATTCAGGTCAGCAAGTCTTCCTTGTGCACTCATCTTTGCCAAGAGCAATCCTCGTTTCTGTAGGTGAGACACCCCCCCCCCCCCCAACACACACACACAAAGGCTAGAACCGTTTCTGGCTGCACAGTGGCCATTCTTCCCGGAGTGCGTGTGTAAAACACACGTCAGGTGGCTTAGTTATGGCCGGGGATAGAATATGCACTGAGCTTCCTTTCCCTTTGCATTGAATTTTTCTGTAACTCCTGATGGCTTAACTCACAAAATATATCCCAAACCTGTCAACTTCTCCCCTTTGTTACTGCATAACCTTCGTCCAAACCTCACCTGTGCCCCTGGACCTGCAACAACCTCATAACGGGCCCCCCTCACTCTCATTTTGTGGTCCACGGTCTAAATCACACCCGGTTTTCACCTGCCTGGAGCCCTCCCCAGCTCTGGAGGCACTTGGAGTGAGAACTGAGGCCCTTCCGCATCAAGCCCAGCCTACCTCTAGGTTCCTTCTCTCCAAGCGCCCCTGCTTGCCGTCCTCCAGCTGTACCACATCCCCTCTGTCCCTGGAGGCTGCCCTGCCTGGTCAACAAATATGGCCACACCTCAGGGCCTTTGCAGACGTGGTCCCTTCTGCCTGGCACACTCTGCAGCCCGCCTTCCCACGGACGGCTTTCTCTTCATTCAGGTCTCAGCTCAGGTGCCGCCTCCTCACTGGAGCCCTAATGGACTTACAATCAAAGCTGTGACCCCCCCTTCACCTACCCACTTCTCATGTCACCCACTATAGAGCTTCATGGCACTTATTCAGCATCAAAAACAGCCTTTCACTGCATGTGAGCCTATTGTCTGCCTTTCCCCCAGACACAGAGGCTCCTTGAGAGCAGAGAGCATACTTGTCTTCTCATCACCCCACATCAGTGCCCAGCACAAGGCCTCCTGCATAATCAACTCTCATTAAGTAGTGTGGAAGGGATGGATGGAGGGAGGGAGAGAGGGAAGGAGGGAGAGAGGAAGGGAGAGAGCGAGGGAGGGAAGGAAGGAGGGAAAAAGCAGGGAGGGAGGGAAAATCTGAGTTATTAGAAGATAAACCAGAAGACTGTGCTCAGTAGTGGGGAGTTCTTGGAGGAAGAAGGGGTGCTTGCTGTGGATAATGGTGTGGGGAGCCGGCTTAGGCAGGGCTGCATCGCAGGCAGGAGGACAGAGGCAACAATGGGGCAGATCCACATTCGGCAGCGGGAGGAGTGGAATCGGAAGCCAAGGCAAGTCATTACACCCGGAATAGAACAAGCATTTGGCCTCAGGTGGGAAAGTGTTGAAATTGCACAGGGCACCTGAGAGCTAGGATGTCTATTTGTCATCTTATTCCAATTTCAACAAATATGGGCCAAATGACAGTCCCGGGTCAGGCACATAATGAAAATCTCGAGGACGGCGCGGTGGGCACTGGCACTGACGGTGGGTGCCCGGCCTGCTCCCACTGCCCAGGGACCCCGTCTAGGGGTGGTTTCCATGTTTCGACACTATTTCTCGAGAGAAGGGCTCTCGTGGACTGCCTTCCTTTTCCCTGCATGAAGTCACACGTGTGAAGGTACTTGGCTCCCATCAGGGGCTTCCCAGCGGGGGTGGGGCCACGATGACCCCTACAGCTCCGGAGGCCATGGCCCTGACGCACAGCCAGCTCCTGGCTCTTTCCTGCGGTAAGATGCACTGTGTTATGATCCCAGAAATCACTTCCCGCTGCAGCCAGGAAGCAAACGTGTTTGTCTGTACATCGCCCAGCTGCGGGGTGAAGATGCTCAAAGCCCATGTGCTGCTGAGAGGAATGGGAGCTGAGAGTCAATCATGTAGCGTATTGTTTGCCCAAAAGACACGAGAATTAAATTCCTGTCTTTCAAAGTGCACTGCTTTCTCCCGTGCCCCGTGTGCCCTCTTGCGTCAGCATGGATGGTCTCCACAGAGGCAGACCAAGAGCAATTTCTGGGCCCCTAAGGCGGCAGTGGCGATGGCCAAGGAGGATGGGGGAGGGCCTTCCGTTCCGGGTTCCACCTAATGGCGAGACTCTTCCTGTCCCTATTTTAAGGAATATATTCAAAATAGGACAATGCTTTCCGAAATGGGACCCATCTCCCTGTGTCAGCCCCAAACAGCCCAATTGTGGCTCCTGGGCATATTTCTGTGGTCACATTGCTGCTTTCTGTGCAATTAAAAAATTGTAATGTCCATTTCATAGAAGTTCCAGGAGACACAGGCATTCCTTGGTCCATCTCCAGTAAAATGCAAGACTCAGCCTGCATTTAGGGGGCAAAGCACGACAGATGGCAAGGAGGGCGTGGTTCTGAGTTCTGGCTAGACTCCCAGGGCAATGAGCTGTACTGGGTGAGCTCAGGTGGTGCAGGGGGCGGAGCCATCAAACAGGGACCCAGACAAGGGTTTTCCACTGAAGAAGGAAGAAAAGGAGCAAATGCAAGCTTAAGAGAACGAGGGGGTCAGAGTGCTACCTGGCTTAGCGACTGCTGGGATTCAAATGCATCCAATCAGCCAGCTGAACTTGGACGTGGAAGGCAACATAACAACAGCAACTAATATCTCCTGAGCTTTCTATGCAGCCGTTGCTGCACCACACATTTTCAGGAGTTACCCTGCATTATCGCATCAACCCTTACAATTTAATGGCATAAGAAGCAAGCTTATCATTATTTTATAGCAGAAACCAAGGCTCAGGAAACCTAACGAGCTCCAAGTGACAGACCCAGAGCTCAAACAAGCCTTTTTGACTCCAACACTCCTTATGCACGTATTTCTCCGCGAGATAAAATGGTTTGGGATATGTATTCAACCTGAGAAACATAGAGAAGCACACGCAAAAAGGTTAAAATTCACCTTACTTTTACCATGTAAAGCAATATGACACAATCCTTCAGATAACTACCCTCCTAAACATAGCTGCCATTAGCACTGTAGTTTGTGCAGGTCCTGGATATGTGTAGTTATTAGTTCAGCATATATAACTTTTTACTAAATATATAATCTCATATATAGTATTCTGCAACTTTTTATATTAAAAATATATTATAGCAAATCCTTTCAGAAAGCAATACCTTCCCATTTTTGTGCATCTTTTCCCCCTGAAGGAAACAGTACTACAGAGTTTGTATGTTTGTGTACATATATGTCTAAATATATACATACTAGAGGCACAGTGCATGAAAATTCATGCACTGAGAGGGGGGAGAGGGTCCCTCAGCCCAGCCTGCCCCTTCTCACAGTCCAGGAGCCCTCAGGGGATGTCCCATGGGGAGTGGGCCTAAGCCACAGTCTGGCATCCCACTGTGGGAGGTGACCAGGCTGATCAGGGGAAGGCGTCACCCTCATCTCCCCACTGCTGCTGCCACTGCCAGCCATGGTGACTGCGAGGCCTGAGCCCACGGCTGTTGTGAGCCCCAGGCCTTGTAGCCACTATGGCTTTGTCCAGAAGATGTCTGCCTTAATTAGCTTATTACACTTTTATTAGTATAGACTAGAGGCTCAGTGCACAAAAATTTGTGCACTTGGGGGAGTCCCTTAGCCTGGCCTGTGCCCTCTTGCAGTCTGGGAACTCTCGGGGGATGTCCATCTGCTTAGGTCCAGTCCCCAGGATCAGGCCTAAGCTGGCAGTCAGACATCCCTCTGGCAACCCAGGAGCTCTCAGGGGATGTCCACTTGCCAGCAGGGAGCAGGCCTAAGCTGCAGTTGGACATCCTTAGCACTGTCAAGGAGGCAGGAGAGGCTCCCACCACCACAGCTGTACTGGCAGTCGTCAGCCTGGCTTGTGGCTGAGTAGAGTTCCCCCTGTGGAAGTGCACTGACCACCAGGGGCAGCTCCTGCATTGAGCATCTGGGAGTTATACTGATTTATATTTTTACCAGCATATGGTGTAAGCCAGGGGTCCTCAAACTTTTTAAACAGGGGCCCAGTTCACTGTCTCTCAGACTGTTGGAGGGCTTGACTATAGTTTAAAAAAAAACTCATGAACAAATTCCTAGCACACTGCACATATCTTATTTTAAGCAGGACAGGCAGCGGCGGCAAAAACACCTGGTATGTGGCCCGTAGGCCGTAGTTTGAGGATGCCTGGTGTAAGCTATCCCTTTACTCACAACTTTGTGAAGATTGATTATTACTAATTTTAAACAATGTTGTGATTCTGATAGTGGGGAACTATCTCATTTGTTTGCAATTTCTGGGTTGTCATTGAGGAACATTTCTGGCATATATAATGACCTTAACGTAAATATGTTTCCTCAATACATCACATAAATATACCTTTTCTTTAGTTGACACTGGTGCCTACTCTGTAACATGCGAAGTGGGGATGGATAGTGTTGGGGAAGAATGAGCATGGCAGCAGGTGCTGGAGCCATGGGAAGGGGACCTTGGGCTGCACTTGACTATTTCATAGAGCTGACCCTTAAATATTTCATGATCAAGGCATTTGGAGAGAAATGCTCATTTGAAATGGTAACAAAAGAATGTTTCAGAGCACCGTGTTTAATCTCTGCTCATGTGCACGCGCTTATTATGAAGTTTTTCCACATCCAGATATCTGATTCCTGATTTTTAAATTGGGGATGTGATTTCCTTTTCTTTTCTTTTGAAAGGATATATTGAACACTGAGGAAAAAAAAAAGACACGAGGATGCTCTGAAAACATCATTGCTCCTCAGTATGATAATTACTTTGATGTTCTTTTGTTTTGCCCTCCGGACATCTCTCAGATCTGATGTAACCCATTTCAAACCCACCCACACACCCTTACAAAAACACTTTAGAGACAGTGACAATACCATCTCTCCCTTCTCTGGGATTTGCCATTAATTGCCTTTCAGCATAAGGAGGGGTGTCTTACTCCAAGGTCAAGATGGGGAATTGTGGAGTTGTCTTGTAGTTAAGGACCGATTCCAGTCAAGGGCATGTACCTTGGCTGCGGGCACATACCCAGAAGGGAGTGTGCAGGAGGCAGCTGATATATGCTTCTAACTCTCTATCCCTCTCCCTTCCTCTCTGTAAAAAAAAATCAACAAAATATATATTTTAAAAAAGAACATCTATTAAAAAAAAAGAAATGGAAAGCTCTGGAATGTTGCTTCCTTTTGATGCAGAGAGACTTAAACCTGCTGTCCTTCAGGGCATGATGCAAGCACGTCCATCAAATCAGCGTTTTCCCAGTAAACATCCACGTGGTTCTCTTACAATCTGACCTATTCCCATCCTGTGGGCTGCCCTCCACATGCCCAGAGGCCTGTCGGAGAGTGAATCTTATAAACCAGGTTTTTAAAACTCACTTGGCTGTATTAGAACCATTATCCGTGATCCATTAGGAATGATCCCCAAATCTTTGTCTAACCAAATGCAGTCTTACTAACCACTATACATGTTTAATAGCCAACTGGCTCTATTCATTGTAATTCAAGGTCATGCCTCTGCTGCCGTCATAAGTCACTTGTGAAGTTCTCTGTGTCATGCCAGCATAACCTTTTGCTGTCAAAACTTTGCTATTCGAATTGATGCAATTTTATTCCACATGTGGGAACTGCTCTGTAATCTACAGAATAGAGAAAGCATGGACCACCTCTGAGCCCTCTCTCTACATATCTGTGATAAGCAAAACTCCAAGCCAATGGGAAATTCTTAACAGTCCTGCTCATCCTTGTGAATGTCTGCGTAGGCAGAGCCAGCAAGGGCTGGGCCTTGTGCCGTGCTGGTCCAGGCTGGATGATAGTGGAAGCTTTATTTGCTCAGTGTTCCAAAGGACCTGTTGATCAGCCACCACAGGACCCCCCTGGTTCACAGGACTCCCACTCCTTGCCGCAGTGACAGCTTGGTGGAAGGACCCCATTTCCAGGACCGCAGAATGGCTGTCCTTAAACTGCCTGAAACAAAAGCTTCCATCACTGTCTGTGTGGACTGTGCAGTGCATGGATGTTTCCCTGGCCGTTTGTAGACACCAATCTTCTCCAGGTGCTTGGATCACGCCTGCCAAGTAGGTGCTCATTTCAAAGTGTCTCTGGCCACACCAGTGTGACAGCGAGAAACTGCTCGGCCTCCTTTCTCTCTTCCCTGCCGCTCGGAACACAGTATGATGTATTTCAGCGGAGACATGTCTCCTCTTTCTGTTTTCACGTGCATGCTCTCAGAGAGGGACACGGGAAGTCTGGGCAGCCCAGCCTACATGGTTCTGAGACTAGAAATTAAGTTTCTAGCAGGAAACCACATGCACTTTGAGATCTGGTCCAACATGCAACCAAACCCCCATCCTGCCCTCGGTCCTGTAACTGTAGTCATTATGTTCGTTCACGAGAGACCTGGGCTCTTCCCTCTCCTCTCGTTGGTGGGGAACCGGAGGCAGCTTTAGAGGGAAACGGATCAAGCACCTGCCTTCCTGACATGCTCTCTCAACGTTCACATACTTTGAGGAAAAAAACGACATTTTTCCTTTTAATATCCTTTGTATGGATATAGTGTCAGATTTCATTATTTCCTTTATTTAGCTTCCCGAGTCATATCAAAGATGCAATCTGGGAGCCAATTCTTTAAAAATAAAAAGGGCCTACAGCCTTTTATTGCTTCTATGTTGAAATACACTGAAGTGCTGCAACAGGAGGCTCTGTCTGCTGACCTGGGAGAGCAGTGCAGTCACCATGGACGGAAGTGTAGGGGAAACTTGGCTGTGTCTTCACTCGACTATGGGGGAGGGGGTGGCGAGAAGGCTTGGGGCTGGGGCAGTTGATAGAGGGGGAACGCACAGGACTCGATGAAGGATTTCACGAGGACACTGGCCTCCTGAGTCAGAGTGGACGGCAGGGAGTGACCAGCAGGTTGGTTTCGGTTCCGTGGGAAATGGAGCAGCATGTTACAGGAGCTGAGGATGGATGGGGAGCTCCCTCAAGTCTGCTCTCTGCAGGTGGATGGATGGGGAGCCTGCATAGGTGAAGTCCTTTGGTCACTGTGTCGGAATGGGCAGGGCAGAGAAGAGAAGGAGAAGCTGGAACGAGGAGCTTGAAACAGAGGCGATAAGAATAGCATTGGAAAGAAAGCCGCTGGGAGAACATTACAGAAAGTTGGTAGCTTACCAATTATGCCAAGCACAGCCAACGCAACTGCGCCCTGTCTCTACCACAGGGAGAAGGCATCTAAAGCCAGCTGAGCATCATACAGACGAATCGCCCGCGCATTGACTGCGTTTCCAATATTTTAGCTGTTTATTTGTATACTACAGACACAAAACTATTTTTCAAGGATAAAGTGTGATGGCTGCAGCAAAGGGGGTGGGGGTGGGGTGTGGGGAGGAACCTAGATTTGATTTCAAAATTGGTTTCAAATTAGTGGGGACAACAATCAGTGTGGCCATGTAGGACCAGGAGATCCTAACCAGGGGAGAAAAAGGACACAGACTAACATAGTTATTGAAGCCAATGAAAGGATGGCATTGCACATGGTGGTTAATTAAAAACACTACCTTTGGCTTAGAAAATGTTGTTATCTAAACTAATAAAAGCGGAATAGTAAAATTAACCATCCCTTCAGGACACCTACAGCCAATCAGAGTGGCTGTATGCAAATTAGCGCAGCCAAGATGGCGGAGGCCCACCGCAAACTGGTCCCGCCTGAGGAGCGGGGTGGGAGGAGCAAGCAGGCCCCCATGCTGCGGCCTGGAAATAGACAAATCGACGAGGGTACGCACAGGCAGAAACTTAGCCTCGGTGACCCGAGGTCAGTTCCAGGCCATGGTGGCAGCCGCAGGTTCGGGGAGCAGGCTGGCTGACCAGCCCCCGCCCCTGCGGCTGAGGCCTGGGAAGAGACCGTTGGCAGGAGAAGTACTTAGCGCCCTGCATGCCTGGCTCCTGGGTCTGATCAGCCCGGACGGGCGCCAGTACTAAAAACGGCCATCGGGCGCCCAGAGGGGCGTGTCCCGTCCACAGGGCGCTAAGTCCGGGCTGGGGCAAGCACTTAGTGCCCTGCAGGCACGGCTCCTGGGTCTGATCAGACTGGGTGGCTGGTGCTAAAAGCGCCTTCTGGTGCCCAGAGGGGCGTGTCCCATCGGCCAGCACAGGGCGCTAAGCAAGCGATGGGAGAGAAAGCAATGGGGACCCTCACGCAGCACCCAGCAGGGCCTGCTTGGAGGTCACCGCGCAGACAAGTGGGGGCTGCAGGTAGCACACAGCAGGGCCTGCTGGGTGACGGGAGAACAGGGAAGCAGGGTGACCAGAGAGCCGGTAATCCGACTGCAGGTAGCACCCAGCAAGGGCTGCTGCACTGCCATGGGGGAGCAAGGAATCTCTGGGAGGTCACTGTGGTGACCCCCTAGCAGACAAGCATGCCGCAGGCAGCACACAGCAGGGCCTGCTGGGCAGTGGTGGCCACCATGGGGGAGCAGGCAAGCGGGCCACCAGAAAACAGGCAATCGGACCTGCAGGCAGCACACAGCAGGGCCTGCTGAGCTGTGGCTGTGGCGAAGGAGAAGCAAATCAGGACCCACAGACAGCACTAGCAGGGCACCCTGCTGGGTGGTGGCAGTGGCAATTGGGGAGCAGGCAAGCAGGGCGACCATGGAGCAAGCAATGGGGACCTACAGGCAGCACCCAGCATGGACTGCTGGGTGGTGACTGCATCCACCAGAGAGCAGGCAAGTGGGGTGACCAGGGAGCAGGCAATCGACCTGCAGTCAGCACCCAGCAGGGCCTGCTTGCCCATCCCCATGGTGTGGAGCAGACAGGCCCGGCAGAGAGCAGAGAATCACATGAAGTTGACCAAAGCCATCAGTAGCACATCTCCTGAGGGCTCCCCAATTGGGGAGGGTGCAGGTTGGGCTGAGGGAACTCCCCACCTGCCCTCCCCCTCCCCCACCTACCCGTGCATGAATTTCGTGCACCGGGCCCCTAGTGTTTCCATAAAAGGGAAGTTTATTTAAATATAATGAATCAGTAGAGGGCAAATCCAGCTACTTCACTTCCCGGCATCAATTCTGTTCTGAGAAGAGATCACTCTTTGGGTTTCTCTGGAAAAACGATCTTTCTCGAGCCTTTCCAGTAGGATTATGAGAAAACTGTGTTGAGGTTGATATCACGACAGAAGAGGGGTTGAGAGGTCGGCAAAGCTCTGATGAGGCTCATTCATTGATTCACTTCACACATGCAAATCACAGCCCATCCAGAAGTATGCGATAAACATTCAGACCTCTGTGAGGTCAGTGGCTGCCTCATCTTTCTATCCCTCATAGCACTTAGCACCCGTTTGTGAGTTAAATGAGTCTGGCAATGATGACTGTGGCTGAAGGGCTTAGAGAAGCCTCAGGGGCAAAGGAGAATTTTAACTGGTCCTTGAGCAGAGGGGTAATCTATTTAGAAATTAAAAGAGGTGAGGGTTATAGCTGTTAATAAGTTTGAAAGTAAGATTTGTTTCCTAATCCAAATGTGGACAGATTGACTTAGACCATTGATTCTTCCATCCATCCCATTCATCCTCCCATCCATCCACCCATCCATCTGTTCATCCATCCATTCACCCACCTACCCATCTGCCCACCCACTCATCCATCCACCCATCCACCCATTTATTCATCCATCCACTCATCCATTCATCCATCCATCCATCCACCTACCCATCCTCCCATCCATCCATCCACCCATCCATCCACCCGTTCATCTACTCACTCATCCATCCATCCATTCATCTCTCCATCTCTCCCCACATCCATCAATGCATGCATGCATGCATGCATCCATCCATCCATCCAATAATTCATTTAGAACCTACTTCGTTCTAGGCATTGTGCCATACCCTAAATATGTGTTACAACATAAAATATTTAGTCCCCACCCTCATGAAACTCAGAATCCAGTGGGGTCAGATGAATAAGAAGCAAACAGCTGAATCAAGAAAGAAAAACAAACAAGAGGAATCTAATTTTTTCTTGCAATGAGACCCTTTAAGGTCTCTGCTTTGGGCAGCCTTTAAGTATACAAAACAGTAACGTCAACTGTAGTCACCGCGTTGTACAACACACCCCAGGATGTGCTTATAGCTGGAAGGGTGTCCCTTTTGTTACAAAAAGTTTATAACTATGTAGGTTGACATTCGTTAACTAGGCTTATTGTGGTGACCCTTTCATAGGCTATGCATATATCCAATTATTGGGTTGTGCACCCAAAACGAATATAGGGTTACATGAAAAAGAAAACATCCATATTGTTCTGATAGAAGATAATGAGGGGTGGGTTGGTCAGAGTGGCGGGGAAGTCCTCTGACGAGGAATTTGGTGCAGAAAGGAGGGCTGTGCGGTGGTTTCATGTTCCAGGCAGAGGGAACTGCCCCGAGCACCTACAGATGGGAACCATCTTGGTTCTTTTGGAAACTGGAGGGAAGATTTGCAACTGAATTGTTGAGGTTTAGTTTTGAATAAAAATGAGATGTCTGAGTGGAGATCTACAATAAGGAGGAGATTCACAGCCTGAGCGGGAGTGAGGTGTCACTGGTGATGCTCACTTAGTTCATAAAGATGCCCTGGGCCATCTAGGGCCTGGGCAGCAGCAGCAGAGCCTGCACTCAGAGGGAGAAGACAAATCAGAGAAGCGTGGCTCAACAAACAATCTGAGTTCGGGTCTGATAAGGTGCCTCAAAGATTTCACAATAACACAAGGGTGATAACGAGGTTTTAAATAGGGAAGTCAGAGAAGGCGCTGGGGCAGACAGCAGTGGCACAGGGCAGCAGCGAGTGAGAGCATTGCAAGGGAGCATGTGCAAAGGTCCTGCTCAGAGGGTCCATGCAGCTTTCCCAAGATCATCAAGGCTGGGCCGCCTCGCAGCCTCTCTGCCCCACAGCAGGCCCACAGGCCTCACTGCTGCAGAGGCAGCCATCATTTGGGGAAGCCCAGGCCGCCCCGGCCCAGGCTGGCATGCTGCATCCCCTGTCTCTCCCTTCCTCACCCCTACCTCTCTACACCGTGATGTGCAACTTCTCTTTGCACTCCAACTGCACCGCTTCCTCCTTCTTGAGATGGGCGCGGGGAGTTGAGAGGAGCCCCAAACCGCCACGCGCAGGAACCAGCGTGGCCCCGGGGCCTGGCCCAGGAAATGGGTGCCAGCAATGTAAGCGTGGGCACGGTTCCCTGACGAGCGAGGGCACACCAACCACCCGCCCCGAGTTCCTGCTGGGGCGCCCGTCTTCCTGCCATGTGTGCAGCTGTTCGGCTGAGAGCATGAGTTCAGAGGGTGGGAGCCCACACTAAGATCAGAGTAAAGTGGAGAACTGCTCTCAAAGGCAGACAGAGACATGGGCGAGTTGCGATCACAGACGGGCTGAGATGTTCCCCGCTTGCTCTCTCATGAGAATCTAGGTGCATAAACGAGCAAATACGCCTTCTTTGTGGAATGCAGCCACCCAAGAATCAGCCGAACTGAGTGCCGGTTACATGCCAGCTCGGCTGATCTAACTCCCACGGGGCCCTTTGCCCTATGTCTAACTTTCCCCATTTTACCCGCAAGGGTGAGGGAGCAGCAGGCACACTGGAGAGAAAAGGAGCGACAGGCCTGGGCCGCCTCCTGGGACACCACTGCCTGCTCAGCCTCGTGGCCGCCTGGTGGGGCAGCCTGGACCGGGCCTGAGCGGGGATGGCTACCCAGGCTGACAGCATGAGCTAGAATCTCAGGTCACTTTTGTTCTGGCCACGTGAGCTTGGGCCAGTAACTTAGTTTCCTCAGCCTCAGTCTCTGGGTGTCTACAACGGGAATAGTCATACAGCCTATCTCGCACCGTGGCTACGGGATTAAAGAAGCTTCTATATGGTCCCCAGCATCACGCCCGGCATACTTGGCACTCAGTGACGTGGAGAGAATGCAGGGGGCCTGGTCACACCCAGCAGCTCATCCTGTCCGCCCAGAGTGAAGGGGTGGCCCTGCTGCAGTTAGCTGGCGGAGGGCAAGGGACATGGGTGTAAGAGTGTCCCCGAGACGGGTGCCCCACCTCTCTAGCCCTGTCCACAGTGCAAGAGCCCCCGGTGGCCCTCATCACAGCACAGGCTTCCCTCCGCCCAGCCTGGCGGCTGCAGCAAAAGCAGAAATGCCAGGGGCCTGGGAGTGCCGTGAGCATGACATCAGGTGTCTCAGGTACATCCACAACTGAAGTGTCAGGTCAGAGAACATCCAGGTTCCACCATGGAAGAGCCTCAGTCTGAATCAAAGTGCTGCCTTTTAGCAAAGTCCCCGCCCTTGTGTCTGCTGGAGGCCTGAGTAGGACCATTTACACCAATACCCGCACCCCAGTTGGAACGCTGCACTGTGAGTGCTGAATCAGGCTCTATTAAGAAGAAATTCATTTCTAATTTAATTTAAATGTGTGTGTGTGTGTGTGTGTGTGCACACGCTTACACCATCAAATATCCGGCATAAAATATTATGTAAAAATAAGTTAAAAATAAGTGAGTCACGTGACTTTTGAAGTTGAAAAAATAAACCAGGAAAGAGCAAAGGAGAAGTGAAGTGTTCTGAGTGCAGCAGAGAGGCCTGTGTGCAGACTCTCACTTGCTTTTCTCCAGATCAGCACACAGCGCTCAGCACAGGGAACCGTTCAGGGCCACCGACAAGAGGCCAGGAGGAGCGGTCACATGTGCTTTGTGCCGCTGGGTGCCCCACCCGCCCTCCGCCTGGCTGCTGTGTCCCTGTGGGTGGCCTCAAGGCCAGAATGAGCTGCTGCTTGTCCCTGCTGTGCTGGTGCCTCCAAAATCCTCCACAGAGTTAGCGCCTGAGCCAGGTGCTTTGTGACGGAGGGGTGGGCCCTCTTGCAGCCCGGGGTCACCCTGACTCCTCCTGCCAGGATGCAGGACCCTGGGGCGATGAGCCCCTCCCCCCTTCTCCTACAGGGCTACCATTTTCAGCCATGAATAGGCCACTAATTACTATTTTTTGTCTGAATAATGAATATGATGAATGATCTCCTTCTTTTTTGATGCACAACAACAAAAATCAGATGCAATCTGGGGAGACCACTGGAGGAGGTGTTATAAAACTTCTAAAAGTGGTCGAGTTTAAATGAAGAAGAGTGAGCAGCCTGTTCATTTTACTGCTTCTTTTTAAAAATGATGATGCAGTTTTGTATTAATAGAGAGACTATGAAATAGGCAAAAGATCCTTCAAGAACCAGTTCATTCAGGAAAAACAGGGAAGTGTTTGGTGGAAGACGGGAACAGGAAGTCGACAGCTGGGGCTGAGAATGTGAAACTAGCCTTTTCAGAGTCCGGCCTCTGCCGGGCCCTGCATCCCCTTCCCCCTCTGATGCCTTCACTCTTCTGCAGGCCTGTGAAGGGAGCGAGGAGTGGAGAGAATCGGCAAAGACCCGCTGCCAATGAACAGGCACCTGCTTTATGGTCAGGAAGAATTAATCTTTATGACCTTTCTCTTCACGATGGACTCACAACAGTCGGGAAGTCAAGCTGCCATCAGTGGCTAAAATGCCTCCTAAGCCAGACCTGCTTCTGGCTTCTAACGCCCAGGTGGCGACATCAATCCAGCTTTCTTCACTTGCCTCTGGGAAATGTACTTTACCCCAAGGGGAAGTGCTACCAGGTATGTGGGGGTGACTATGGAGTAGGGAGGTGAAGCCACATCCGAGGCACCTCTGAGGGCATCAGGCTTTGCCACGGCAGCTTTCTGCGGTCGAGGGAACCGGCAAGGAGGTGTCAGCAGCAGGTGCCTTCAGAAAGGGGGAAGTTGGTAGGACAGGAGGTGAGAGGCAGGAAACATTGAAAAAGAGAGCTGATCTCCCCTGATGATTTCTTCTTAAATCCGCAGAGGCTGGTTAGCAATGAGGAAGGGCAATGCTTGGGTAACAAAGCTGTGTCATAGTTAGCAGACTGTCGGGCAGAAGGCCTGTGACATCCACCCTCCACCCTTAGCAAGGAGGCTTCCCTTCCCCTGGGAAATGGCTTATGACAAAGCTGTTGGGTAACCCCAGGCTTAAAGGCCACGCATTGCACATTCCCCAGTGCCCAGCGCCTTCACTGCCCAGACTGATAGCTCCATAAATGCGCTCACACATCTGTCTTCCCTCATCTGCAATGTTCACTTTTCTAAAGAGTGGAGAAGATTACTCTTAACATTATTAAATTAGTTAGAATGAAACCCGAGAATATGTGCCTTTGAACATTTGATAGAATGTACTCTCTCGTCAGGGGAGTAGCCGCGAAAAACCTCCCTCCCCCTTCAACCCCCCCGCCCCGAAGCATTTCCAAACATGGAATGGGTGCTGTCAGACGTGTCTGGAGTTAAATGAGATGTGACTGGAAGATCACATTCCAATCCTTCCCACTTAAGATAAGTCTCAGTTATCCGGCGGACAGCCTTCTACAAGCTCTTAGGCTGAGGGAAAAGTCCTCTGTGTGTGTGTGTGTGTGTGTGTGTGTGTGATCATTCAGAATCATTCTGAAAAATCATTTTCCCACTCAGTAACAGAGAGCATCTACATATGTAAACATTTCCCAGTGGATTTATTTTAGAAAGCATGGTTTAAAGTGTTTGAAATGAAGACAACAGCAATAACTAAAAAGATAAGAGGTTTTCAGTTTTATTTCGCCATAATCCCCATCTTAAGGAAATTTGGGGAACTGTAGCAGCAGTAGCAATACCACAGTGAGTCCTTTAATCTGCTTGTTTACTTAAAAAAATCAAAGAGAAAGAGAAACTGGCAAGAATGAAAAGAGATATTCCCACGATGATGCTTATTAGAGCAATACTGTGACCCGAATTCCCAAATAAAGAAGTTCAAGTGTGTAAAAATAGACACTCGTTTTATAAAACACCTCATTCTTCAAAGTTGTAGTCAAGAGAAGTAGATTAACCCCATCCACTTCATTCCAATTGAATGTGACCAGGCCCTAGTGGGGAACAGTGAGCCCCCTGCCATGGAATTACACAGACAGCATCTCATGGTCCAAGTGTGAGCATCTCCCAGGTGGACTCCGGCATGAGAGCCCAGGGCACCCGGAGGGACAGGCGGGTGACGGAGCTATGGCTCAAGTCCGTCAGCGGTAACCATAACAACATCTTCTAGATATGGGTTATCTCCTCTTAGGATGAAATATCGCTTCTTTTAGGAAGCCATCTTTGAAATGTCTGTTTATAAATGTTTTTATAGAGATCTAGTGGGAGCATGCGCAACAAAATTTTTAACTGATGGGAGGCAGTTAAGCAGCTCTGATACCAGTTCTTCAACAGAATTTAACAGTAAATTATCCCACCTGATGAAATTGTTCCACACTTTTCCCTTTCTCCTAACAGCAAACTTGGAAGGAAAAAAGCGTTTCCTGGGCAGTGAAAAGAAGTGTTGGCAATTTGGTGTATAGTGTCACTCACACAGTCTTACTGATCCAACTCCTGAAGGCTACTTTTTAATGTCTGAGCTTTCCCCATCAGCTTTACAGTTTTTGAACTCAGGTCGGGGGGAGAGACCAAGTATGCAGGGAAAGAACATGTGGCAGGTCACTTAGCTAATGGAACAGCTGTTTCATGTTTGCCCCTCATCTGACTCAGCCTGTGAATGTTTTCCTGGGTCCGAGTGAGCCAGGCCCGAGTGAGCCCTGCCTGCGGCCAGGTGTCCGCCCTGAGTTGGATGTGGTTTCTCTCACTCATTTCTTTCCTGTTCCCTGGCTTCCGCGGTGAACTCTTGTAAGGCAGGTGGACTAAGCCCATCTTCCTTTGGCTCCAGCACTTCAAGTCTCCGACATCGCCTCTCAGTAGGGACAGGTCTCGCTCCAGAAAAGAAAAGCATGCGTAGAAAATAGACAGGCTTCTAGTGATTAAAAGGGAAAACGGGGTTAAAGATTTAATGAGGTTTCACCTTCATACCCAGCCACAGCATTCTGTGAAAAGGAAAAGCGGAGACTCCAGTGAGGCCTGAGCATCGGAATGCTCGGGCTGGCAGGGCGTTGCGGTTTACAACCTTTCCCACAGATCGGTTCAGTTTAATTTGTTTGGCGCCTGTTATTTTTCTGTCGGGCTTAGGTGTCTGCTGTGCTCCGCTGTGATCTGGAGCGCACGCTGGCTGCCGCGCCCAGGCCAGCGGCGAGGCGGTGGGATGATGGATGACAGACACAATGGAAGCTGCGGGGCTCCAGCCTCCCCACCTCCAGCACAGCTCCGAGCAGAGGGGCCCGCACGGGACTCCGCTGTCCTTAATTTGATTTCTTATTATGCAAAACCATTTCCTGGGAGACAGTCGTCTTACTTAAGCTTAACTTTTAAAAGCAGTTCACCCACCACCGTTTCCTGTCAGCTCCCAGAGTGCATTCCTGCAGCAAAGCCTCTCTGCAGCCACACCCGCAGAAGTGCCACGGAACTGTGGGTCTGCATCGGCCATTCCCAATGGCTGCCTCCAGGATTGTTAAAACACCAGCTCCTGACCATTTAGTGAGGGCACCGACCTCTGCCCTTAGATCGTCAAATAAAACAATGACAACAGCCAACACAACAATAGCCACCTGGTGTGGAATGGATCAAAATTATACCTTTTTTTGGGGGGGGAGGGGTCAGGTTGGCAAAAAATATATTTTTTGGTGTGTCATGGAACTTTAGTAATTAGTTCATGAGTGCCATGAGATGAAAAAGGTTGAAAATTGCTGATCTATAAGGATTTGCTTTTGAAATATCCTATATAATGAAGAGGTAATATGCAAATTAACACTTATGCCCTCACAAGATGGCTGCCTACAACCAGGCTGGCAGGGGGTTTAGCGAGGGCTGACCAAATGATGGAATAGCAGGCTGTGTGGGGTGACTAGGCTGGCAGGGGGGTTAGTGAGAGGCAACCAAACAACTAAACAGCAGGTTGCATGGAGCAACCGGGCCAGCACAGGGGCCATGAGGGGCAACCAGGTGGGTAGGGGGAGGCAGTTAGGGGCAAACAGGCTGGCAGGGGGAGGCAGTAAGAGATGACCAGGCCAGTGGGGAGGGGACAGTTAGGGATGACCAGGCAGGCAGGCAGGTGAGCAATTAGAAACCAGTGGTCCAGGATTGTGAGAAGAATGTCTGACTGATTGGCAGTCAGACATCCCCTGAAGGGTCCCAGATTGGGCAGGGTGCAGGCTGGGCTGGGGGGAACACCCCCTTCTCTGTGTACAAATTTCATGCACCAGGCCTCTAGTTGGTAAATAAAGGCCAAACCAAATGCTTCCCACGGTAAAAATAGTTCATATCTCATTTGAAAGATGTGAGTAAGCATTTCCTAATCATTCCTGTGGCTGCCCATTTGCTTCATCATTTTCCTCCCACCACCCAGGGCTCTGGCACAGGCTCCTCTGTGTGCCCGGCACTTCTCTCCTTTTGGGCCTCCACCTTCTGTCATGTTACCCAAAGCTCTATCTGAGCGTGACGAGACAAATGGAGAACTGGGACAATTATACGATTAATTTAAGCAGAAAAACAACACAACAGTCCTGTGTCCTAGTTATCTGGAAATTTCTGGCAGCATCTTTCTCTGCTTTGGGGCCTGGACGCCTGCCTGGCCTCTCTGGGTGCAGACCTGGTTCATGCCCCGTGGCTCTGAGCATCGCAGGGTCTACACTTGATCGCCTCACTTCCTGCTGCTCCTGGGTGCGTCTGTTCTAGGGCGGATGCACCATGCTGGAAGGCTCAGTGGTTCTGAGGTGTGGCAGTAACCGAGACAGCCTGTCACACTGGCTGGTATTTTAAGCTCATAACTGATTTGGGGCCTGGCCCCCAGTCCCGGGGCTGGAGCGGCTGCTGTTCTCACTCACACACGCACCCATGCCCTCGCGGTCATTTCCGCAGGGCTTGCTGCGTGCCGGGCCCCAGGGATGGAGAGGGACCACATCTGGGCACCAGCACTTGAAGAGTCGGAGGACACGTGAAACAGTCGTCACTTGCCTGAACAATGACTCCATTGTGGGCAGAAGGACACACCCTGGAGAAGTTTCAAACCCACAGAAGCAGAAGCCACGAAACAATTTCTCATGAACATACTTTTCATGTTTATCTTGTTTTACTTTTCGCTTACAATCCCTTAAGGGAGAGATAAGGACATTTCAAAGAGGCTCGGTGTCTGGGAGTTCCGGGCAAGACATTGCAAACAGATGAGGGCTTGGCAGGGCTGTGTCCGGTGTCTGCCAACCGCCCTCCTGGGCAGGTGGCAGCAGCTGCTGGCCCGAGTCTAAGCAAGGCCAGGAAGAAGCCTGCGAAACGTCCTTTTTGTGCACCAGTGACTCTCTGAGAGTGGTTGCCACGGTATCGGTGCCTAATTCTTTTTGCTAATGCAGTTGCTGTGATCATACAGAGATCTAATTACTCTACATGATGAGTCATTACCAATCTCCTTAAATCATCTCAGTGTTTGCATGCTGGCATTCAGTGTATGCTGATAAACCTAACGCATCCATGCCTTTAAAGATGTGACGGCAGACTATGCTAAGGAACTTGTTTTAATAAATATGCACTTGAAATCTGCATTTTGCAGGACACTGAAGGGTGAGTCCCACAAGATTCCTCTCAAATGCAGCATCCTGCCTTCCTACTCACTTTTACAGCAGAGTTCTTTGATCCCCTCACACCCTGCGTTCACATAGCTACAACGAAATGACACACAGTCAGGCGAACTTGAGAGCGTTGATTGGTGTTTAGTGATGGAAGAAGATCAAAGTGATGGCCAGCAGCCCTTTTCACTTAGATAATCAATCACACTGAGATGCAACCACAGATCCATTTGCTGGAATAAATATCAGGGATAAGTACCTTGTTATCGTTAATGTCTCAGCAGAGAAGGGGACAATAAACCTTGAATTTGAGCCATAAAAAGACTCACTGAAAAGTACAAAGTTTTGACATCATTCTTAGTGCTGGTGTGGTTATTATTATTTTTTTAAATCCTCACTCGAGGATATTTTTCCATTGATTTTTTAGAGAGAGTGGAAGAGAGGGGGAAAAATAGAGTTGACTCCTGCGTGGGCTCTGGTCAGGGCCCCGGGCCAGGGAAGAGCCTGCAATGAGGTATGTGCCCTTGATGGGAATCGAACCTGGGACCCTTCCATCTGCAGGCTAACGCTCTATCCACTGAGCCAAACCAGCCAGGGCCTGGTGTCATTGGTAAACACGCTGGTGTCAGGCAGTGGTCCGTGCTTGGTGTTCCCCATCTTGTGTAACCGCAGAGCTCACTGTGGGGTTGCTGTCCTCGGTTTATGGGTGAGAAGCTGATGGAGGGAAGTGAAGGTCCGTTCGCATGTAAGGCCGAACTGGTGTCCACGGCAGGGTTTGCCCAGGAGCAGTTGGCTGTGCTGGCGGGCATTCCTCGTGGTCACAGCTGGGCAGAAGGCAATGGCCCGCAGTGCAGAAGGCTGACCCCTGCCATGCACAGGGAAACCCCACCACAGACTCCCTGGTTCCCAGTGTCACAGGGACCGCGGTTCAGATGCCCAGGCAGCAGCCACATATGGTGCCCTTGTCAGCACCTCGGGGGACGGAATTCCACGCAACTGCAGGGACAGCCATGAGGACAGCCATGAGGACTACCGTGGGGACAGCCGTGGGGACAGCCGTGGGGACAGCGGTGGGGACAGCCGTGGGGACAGCTCAGGGCAGTGGCTCCTCCCACGGCCACTGGCTTTTGCCCAGGCGAGGACAGCAGGGCTCCCATTTGGGGCGTGGTCCTGGGCTGGGGGAAAGGTAGCTGGAGAGAGGTTTAGGGTCCCGTCAGCGATAGGATAGTGTCGCCTAGAAGTGCAGCTGGAGAGGGACCTGCAGCCTGGGGCAGAGGAAGGACTGTCCCCCTCGGCGGCTCCGCACCTGGTTCTGGTCACTGGCTTTGCGATGGGACAGGGCAGCTGGGCAGGCTGTTCCACACTTCTGTTCCCAGCCCTACTATTTCCCCCAGGCCCTGGGCCATTCCTCAGAGCCTCCTTGGTCAGCCCCCCAGCCAACCCCCCGCCAGGCAGCCCACGAGGCGCAGGAGAGCGAATTGCCTCCCAAGTCCAGGACCGCCCCAGCGTCCTCTCGGTGCCTGAGGGCAGGTGTGGCCGCAGTGTTTCTTCCACATCCTCCCAGAGAGAACGGTGCAGGTGCGCCTCTCCCTGTCTCTCCCTCCACCGATAGCACTTACTCTCATTTCATCCATTTCCTCCTGGAGGTGCGACATGACACGTGACATCACAGACATGCAATAAACATCCTGTCCGAGGACTGGGTTGCTTGAGGACGTAGCATGCGTAGGTGTGAGTAAGTCCTAGCCCCCTCCCTCGTGATGCCAGGAGGCGTGCCAATGCCTGGGCTTGACGCCCACCCTCAGTAAGCAAGGCTCCAGCTGCCATCACTGTGCCCTTCTCTTAAACTCACATCTTAATAGGATTTTAAGATACTGTCAAATGAATGACACATCTATTTTCTTCATCTTAATCCTAAAAATCTCTAATATTTATTTCCTCACAACCTCTTAAGTATTTTGTCCATGTGTAGTTGATTTTTATGAAAAATAATATTGACTATGTAGTCCCTGTCATATATTTTATTCACTTAGAACCATTTCATAAATACATTTCTGTGTTTCTACCTAACGCTCAGCCACCATGTTAATAGCCGCATAATGGCCATCAAACTCCCTGCTGGTCCTTCCTCTTTGGGTGGGCAATTTGTTTCTCATCGTTCATGAGTTATCTATGATGTTTCTGAAGCCTCGTCCTTCTGCCACGGATGTGTTTTCCATCCTCTATTAAATTCTGCCCCCACTGCCCTTGGATTATTGCCTATCTGCTTGGTTTTAGACGACGGTGATTTATAAGTGCATGCTGTCATCAATTCACCCATCTGCCTAGCTCGGATCGATGATTCTTGTCGGGTTCTTACAGCCTCTCTCCGATACGGATATTTCTGGCTCCCTGTAGCTAGTGCTTCTGATCCCAGCTGCTCAAAGACTCAACAGAGT
>PVJC01016296.1:0-33894 GCA_004026665.1 Murina feae | reverse complement strand
GCCCATCGGCTCCGCCCACCCACACACAGCACCCGCCACCGGCCCATCGGCTCCGCCCACCCACACACAGAACCCCGGCACCCGGCCCATTGGCTCCGCCCACCCACACCCAGCACCCACCACCCAGCCTCCATCTTGGCTGGGCTAATTTGCATACAGCCACTCTGACTGGCTGGTGGGCGTGGCTTACCCCGTCCCGAAGAAACGGTTAATTTTACTATTTCACTTTTATTAGTTTAGATGAAAACAAACAACACATTTCACTAGAAGAATATTTGGCTGCATTCTTAAATCACTTCAGGATACAGGAAACACAAAGATTACATGAGTAGCTGTGACAGACACCTTAATGGTTAAAAGCATGGGCTCTAGAGTTGAAGAGCTTAGAATCAAATGGTAGCTTGACCAATCACCAACTGTGTGGCCTGAGGCACATTATTTCATTCTCCCTGTAACTCGGTTTCATCATCTGCAAAATGAAGACAGTGGGATCTGGGGAGTTCTGTATGAGGTAATATATGTAAAATGCTTGTAAGAATAGGGGATATATAATAAATGCTTGATAGATGTTAGCTACTACTACCACTATTATTATTAGTCCCATATCTATTAACTACACATGCTTTTCATTCTATAATTTTATACAATTTAAGGGAAAAATTCTATTTTACAGAATCTGTAGTTCTTATTTTATACATTTACTGCACATCAGGAATATACCAGGTACTGTGTTATACATGGGGCATCATAAACACTATGGACTTTTGGTCAAAGAGTAAGTTAATATAACAAGATTTTTTACAGGTGCCTCAAGGTATACATTGCCTTAAACTCCAGTAAAGCATGTCACAATATGAAAAATAAAGCTATTAACGATGACAATATAGGTGATTATTAATGAATATGAGTTCTTTAACAAAAATAATTTTAGTGTCAATGGGAAGAAACTGCTTTTCAGTTTAACTAAAGTTTTCCCAGAGGTTTAATCAACTACTTAGGAAACAAAAATAATTGAAACAGTGGCATGAAAATCTGAGTGTGATTGATGGGTTTCATGCCCTGTTCAACCTGGCTATTATAGGTGCTCAATAAAGATTTGTCTTGTCTAAGACTAGGACTGAAAAGCATTCCAGACTTAATGTTGACTCAGGAGATATTACCACCTAGTGAAATATTAGGCTCATTAACTGAAATTATCAAGTAAAGCTGAGACCTTCCCTAATTTGATCCTACCTAAAATACATACATGCACATTCATCACAAGTCAGTATTCAGACTAGGTACTGGACTGGTAATAAAAAAACGAATAAGCCGCTATATCTGCTTCCTACAAACTACAGGTGATATGAAGAAATCACATACTCCACAGAGAGGTATAAAGTAAATGGTACTATTTGGAAAAAAGGTTTGCTTAATAGATAATCAAAAGCTAACATTTCAGAAAATCTGCTAAAAAGGCAGTGCAGTGTAGCATATAAGATCATGGTCTCCAAATACAGACTATATGGATCAAAGTCTTGGCTCCTGTAAAGTGGGATAGTTATAGAACCTATCTCATAAGATTTTTGTGACAAATTAAATATGTGAAAAGTGTTTAAAACAGGACCAGAATACAGAAAGTGCTTTTTAAGTATTAGCTATGATTATGATTAAATGTAAAGCAGAATCCTATAGACTGAGGTTGATAAATACTGATTAATAACAGAATATTATTGCTAAAGTCTAGCCTTGAAAATGTAACTCAGTAGAAGCCGTTTCTGTGACTAGTACTCTGTTATTATGGGAATCCTTAAAGTACATTATTTGTGGTACTCTGTGACTAAATTTTGTATTACTAGATGATTAACCCTTTCAACATCAGGCAAATAAAACTGCCTTCTGAAAGTAAAAATCATATTTCTTACCAAAAAAAGCAAAAAGTCAGTAGAATGAAAGACCCAAAAGACCACAGCTGAACATATGCTTAACAGGGAAAGATGCTTGCTGACTCTTCACAGGTTTTGCTAGAACTGAAAGATGGATGATACATTTTGCTACCATTGTGGTCTCATTCGCAGCTTATTTAACTTGTAAAAAAAAAAAAAAACAATCTTGCTCCATTTTCCTTGAAAATTACCTGAACATATCAGCAGCTCTGATAAATACTATTTAAAAGCCATGTAACTGTTCTATATCTTTCAAATTTTGTAACATTAATATGTTTATGTAAAGCTACATGTAAATTTTATTTTCAGACCAGAAAGTCTGGGCAAAATCTATATGTACTAGAGGTCTGGTGCACAAAAAATTTGTGCACTCAAGGGGGTCCCTCAGCCCGGTCTGTGCCCTTCGCAGTCTGGGACCCCTCGGGGGATTTCCACCTGCTGGTTTAGGCCCGCACCCCGGGTGATCAGGCCTCAGCTGGCAGTCAGACATCCCTCTAGCAGCCTGGGAGCCCTCAGGGGATGTCCACTTGCCAACGGGGAGCAGGCCTAAGCTGCAGTCGGACATCCTTAGTGCTGCTGAGGAGGTGTGAGAGGCTCCCACTACCACCACCGTACTGGCAGCCGTCAGCTTGGCTTGTGGCTGAGCAGAGCTCCCCCTGTGGGAGCTGACCACTAGGGCCAGCTCCTGCATTGAGCATCTGCCCCCTGGTGGTCAGTGTGTGTCTTAGCGACCAGTCATTACCAGTCATTCTGCTGTTAGGATCAATTTGTGTATTACCCTTTTATTATATAGACTATATATATATACACACACACACAAACATATATATACACACACATACACAACATTTTCAATAAAATATTTAAGCCTATTTGACTTGATGATTCTGGCCTCTACTTAATGAGTAAAATCTTTTAGTCTGAGAACTTTCATTTTCTAATGCATATATACCATGCACAAGAACTGTGCTAAAACTTGGATTGCTTGAGATTATGTAACCTCTTCCTAAGCTTCCTCTTTTTAAAAATAAGCAGCAAAGAGATGAGAAAATATGTTAAAAACATTTTAAGTTTTCATTTTTTAAAGGTTAGAATATAAAAAATCATGCTGTAAATACATTGCACAAAATTTAATTTCATATGCATTATTGATCATTTCTAAAATACTTAGAACTCCTTCCTCTTCCACGTTAAGATTGTGTGGACATGCACAATGTTCTTAACTTTCCGCATTTATTTTCTATTACAACTGACCTAAAAAGTTACCCACTCTAATATGGAAAAGGAAAAGGCTACCAAAAGAGCACGTAAGAGGGGGGGAAACAACCTTTTCAATTCTATTCAATATATAGATGCTTACCAGCGTATGAAAACATAAGTTCCCATAAAGTCAAGTATACATTATTTGGATGAGTATGATAACAACCCATTTCACCTTTATTTGTTTGTTTTGATATAGTGCTTATTAATTTACAAAGTACTTTCACAGTCCCTGTCTTATAGTATCTTCACAATAACAGGTAGCACAGGTATTAGTAGCAGGAGAACCATTTACTAGATAAGAAAATGGAGCTTTAGGAAAGCAAGAGCCTTGTGCAAGGTCACTCAAGAAACAGAGCTGAGCCCGGCCAGCATGGCTCAGTGGTTGAGCATTGACCTATGAACCAGGAGGTCATGGTTCAATTTCTGGTCAGGGCACATCCTGTGTTGAGGCTTGATCCCAAGGGCATTCAGGAGGCAGCCAATCAATGATTCTCTCTCATCATTGATATTTCTCTCTCTCCCCTTTCTACATTCCTCTCTGAAATCAATTAAATATTTTTTTGAAAAATGAAACAGAACTGAGCCTTAAACCCTGCTCTTTCTACTTGCATTTCTAGAATGAACTTCGTAGTTGGAAACCTATTGTCTAAAAGCCATATGGGCTAACTTATCTGGGCTAATCTAATGATGAAATCCCTCTATCAATGACCAAAGAAATAACTGAAGGGAAAAAAAAGAGTGGAACTTTAACTTGCATTTGTAATGAAAATTTCAAAAGCCTAAAAAAAATTGGAAATTGAATGAAGACTGTTATGAAACCTCTTGAGTCTGAGGAAATAACTGTGGAGTCTATTTCCTATATAACAGTTCTAATTATAAAGTCCTTAGGTAGAGTTCTTCTCCTTTATGTGAAGATTTTGGGGAGCACATAGAAAGATCTGTTTCAGGGTACAAGTTTTAACCAGACACCAGATTTGGACACTGGATGATCTGAGAAAGCCAGTTGTCTTTTCCTATAATCAGGCAATGGCAGTCTTTATTTTTGCTAATATTTGCTTGTAACAGTAAATGGTATTATGCTCTTTAACAATTCTACTATTAATAATAGTGTTCCATAAATCTGAACATGTTAGAGAAATTCATTATTAATTCTCTGCAAAGTAATTCAAAATAAGATGTCTCAATTTTACACATTATTTTCTCACATAATTTGCATGAGAAGAAATAATAAAATCCATACTATGATTAAGAACTTCAGGTTTAGAACTTAATTAATAACTTAGGACTCACCATAACCATTACCAATTCAATCCGTATTAATGCAAATAACTTAAGCATTCACATTTCATTAATTTAAAACACTTTGTCCCAGTAGTGCCACATTAATGTGTAAGCTATCCCAGTTTGGCAAACACAGTGAATGATGATACATGACATCTCAAACAAATCAAAGAAATGAATAAAGTTTTTAATATATGGAAAAAAATGAATTTTGAGAGTGACAGCACTGTCAGTACAATGCAGAACAATGAAATCCTAGTATCAGGACAGAATTTAAAGAAATGTATGAAAAATAGCATAAATCCGTATATTCTAAGAATGCCATGCTATTGCTATTGCTGAAAAAAATGTGTATAGTCTTTATTTCCTTATCTCTCAGAATGATAGAACAGTGTAATTTTAGAGTAGCAAAGATATTAGATTTATAATTCTGGAACTTGCTTTCACTGACATTAGTTTTTTGTCTACTTTTCATGTTAAGAAACTCTACAACTTATTAAAACTATGTGTTTTAGTAAAAAACAAAAACAGAGAATAAGAATTTAACTCAATATTCAACTGAACACATTAAAGATGCCTATTTCCTAAATGTTATTTGTTTATTTCCTCACCCGAGGATATGTTTTTATTGATTTTAAAAAGAAGGGAAGGGAGAGAGAGAAGTTAAGGTAGAGGGGGAAAGAGAGGGAAAGAGAGAGTGGGGGGAGAAAGAGAGAAAGAAAGAAAGAAAAGGGAGGAAGGAAGGAAGGGAAGGAGGAAGGCAGGGAGGAAGGCAGGGAGGGAGGGAGGGAGAGAGGGAGGGAGGGAGGAAGGAAGGAAGGGAAGGAGGAAGGGAGGGAGGGAGTAGGTAGAGCACAGGAGGTTTTGTCTAGGTGCAGAGGCTGATGCATGCTGTGAGCTTACTCCAGCATTTCAGATCTTTCTGGTACACCAGGGAGATGGCAACGCCCGCCTGAGCCCCTCCCAGAGCCGCCTACACAGTACCCTGACCTTTCATTGGCTCCCCTGAGATGGTGTTCCATGATTGGCCACCTCCACCTATAAATACCTGTACTTCCTCAATAAAGTTAGACCTGCGTCCCAGAACCTGGTCTCTGGAGTCGTGCATGCAAGCGTCCTACGCTAGAGGCTCCGCCCTCACCCCTGGGGAATCCCCTGCTTCAGGAGGGAGAGAGAAAGAAGGATTGGTTGCCTCTCATACCCTGACCAGGGATCAAGCCTGCAATCTGGGTATGTGCCCTGGCTGGGAATCGAATCTATGACCTTTCAGTGTACAAGACTATGCTCAATCAACTGAGCCACACCAGCCAGGGATACCTTTTAAATTTAATTACCATTCCCAAATAATTTTAGATGCATTTTGCTTATTTAAATTGACTTATGAAGAAAAGTGATGACTACTTTTCTGAGATTCTAATGTAAGGGCACAACTATTATGTGTACTTTTCCTGAGATTTAAAACTCCAGAATAATAGTGCTTATAGACAAATAAAATGCTATAATACAATAATAGCATAATCTACTTATGTGTGTGGCTCTTACAATATATTCAAGAGAGCTTTGTTAATACAAAATGACAGTTGTCAGAATTCATGATTCCTGGTTCAGTATAAATGTAAAGGTTAGTCTAAATATTCTTTACTTATCAAGCAGTGGACTTACCATGGAAATCATAAATATACAGAAGAACTGGCTCATTCTGCCCAAATGCACAAAATGCAACCATATTTTCAAGTGGATGATAAGAAATGTCTCGAATGGGTGACTTGAATGGCAAGTCAGAATACATTGCTACTTGTTCTCCTAAATAAGAAAAGATTCAATAACGCGTATTGTTATTTCTTATTAGAAGATTATTCTGGAACTTATCAAAAATATTTATAGAAAGTAATATAAAGCTCATGTTTTCTACATGAAAACCTCATATACTTACAAATATTTGAGTACTACTGAATTACATAATTACATTTATTTTTCATTCTGTTGGCCCTCCTCTTTCTACTTCTCAATCCAAACACACAAGGTTTTCAAGGCACAAAATAGATGGAGTTTAGAGTACCTGACCATGAGATTTGACAGGGCTGAGCAAATGCCAGCTAATAAAGAACTCCAGAGAGAACTAGGGAGGAACTGCAGGACTCTAAAACTGAAGAAACTTTCTGGTTGGTGGGAATTAATTTTTTTTTCCAGAGGCTCTTCGAGGTACCATCTCCTTTAAAAATATATAGGCTTACTACTGGCTAAAAGAGGCCTACAGCGGACATCTAAGAAATCTCTGAAAAGCAGAATTCAAAAAGCAAAAACTCTAGATCCATTTATTTAAGGGGAAAAGAGGTTTAACATTTAAAAAATGTTATATATATGTTATACACTCTCTCTCTCTCTCTCTCTCTCTCTCTCTCTCTCTCTCTCTCTCTCTTTAGGAATTTCAGAGAGGAAGGGAGAGGGAGGGAGAGAGAAAGATCAGTGATGAGAGAGAATCATCAATTGACTGCCTCCTGCACACCCCACCCTGTGGATCAAGCCCACAACCTGGGCATGTGCCCCGAATGGGAATTGAACCGCAACCCTATGGTTCATAGGTCAATGATCAACCATTGGGCCATGCCGGCCAGACTTATCATTTTTGAACTGATGCTAAAATATAAAAATGCAGTAAGAAAACAAAACAAAACCCAAGCAAACGGACTAATCAAAAATGCCTACAGAATAAACAAAGGGAAATTAAATACTGTTCTTAAAAAATTATACAGTGAATTTATAAAATTCTCTCAATTTACTGCTAAAATTCTCTCAATTTACTGTTTATGTAGTTATAGCTTTTTTAAAATAGCAAAGGTAAGACACAAATAAATTTCCCAATGTAATAGTTTATTTTATTGGAAAAGAAGTGAATTATAGCCCTGACCGGTTTGGCTCAGTGGATAAAGCATCGGCCTGCGGACTCAAAGATCCCAGGTTCGATTCCGATCAAGGGCATGTACCTTGGTTGCGGGCACATCCCCAGTGGGGAGTGTGCAGGAGGCAGCTAATCGATGCTTCTCTCTCATCGATGTTTCTGACTCTCTATCCCTCTCTCTTCCTCTCTGTGAAAAGTCAATAAAATATATATATTTTAAAAAGAATGAAAAGGATAAAGGGTGGAAGTCAATAAATTCAGGTAAATTGTTACTGAGTTTCATACATCAAAACCTTTAACAAGAATGTTTCTAATGAAAATATATTATAGATGTTTCACCACTCTATACCTACTTATACTCCACATTCAGCTTGTAACACTTGGATTTTACATTAGAGTCCTCATTAAATAGTTTTATAAGATCCACCATATCTCATTACAGATAAGGAAATAACAAACCTTAAATTATAATGTGGAATTCAAAATCCATGAATATATCAAAACAATAAAGAACAGAATTTAATAGAAATTTAGACTGCAGCTGATTTCAATTATCAGCATTCCAATTCTGGAAAACATAATGGAGAACCTGCAATCAGAACTTCCTTGACAATTAATCCATAAAATGGTAGTTTTCACACTTCTTCAAAAATAAAAACAAATTTTAATTAAATATTTACCTGTTTCTGGGTTCCAAACATATACTAGACTATCCTCACTTCCAGCGAAGAGAAAAGTCCCACAAGGTGTCAAAGTACTATGAATCTTCTCCCGATAATTTGCTGCTCCTACAAATTTTCTTGCTGCTAATCTTTAAACAAAAAAGATTTTACAAATGTAAAATCTAGGTGGTAAAAAGTTTTAAATACTTGATTTGCATTGAACAAACAATTTTTAAAAATCTGCTAATGGGAAACATTCTATGATGGATGCAGACTAAAGAACAGAGTACCGAGCTCAGGGAGTTTAGAATTAGCAGGAGAAAGAAGGAATGCATCAATGTAATACAGTAAGTGGATATAGAAAGTGCCACATGAGAAGAAAGAGTACTTTGTAGATTTGGGTAAGAAAAATTATTTCTAGCTATAAAGAGAGACTAATCATGGAAGTAGCATTTGAGTTGGTTATTAAAAAAGGAACAGAATTTTTATTTTTTTCCATGTGATGAATTTTTAAAATTATACTTGATTCTTGCAGAAACATTACACAGACATATTATTACCCTTTAAGGAACTGCAAAATAAACTAATATAGATCGCCACATTTGCCTTTCTAAAAGCAATGATGAAATCTGATAACATAGCTTCCTCCCCTTTGTTTTGCTGGAACTCAATACTGAAGCAAAAGCACACCAGAAGTCCATGTTGACTTTCACAGAACTCTACTTCTGCCTCTTACATTAAAGGTACTTCCCTTCATTGGCCTTTTTCAGAAATCAAACAAACAAACAGACAAAAAACAAGGATGAATTATTCAAAAGCCCTCCCATTCAATTATGACATTGTATCATAATACTATGCTATATCAGTCTCATAGAGATAAAAGATATTCCATGACAGTTCTTTTAAATTGTGGAAATAAAAATGAACTAACTATATTTCAACATTAAAACTATTCACATTTTGGGCCAGAATTCTTTGTTGCTAGGGGCCATCTTGTGAATTACAGGATACTTAGCAGTATGTCTGGTCTCCAGCCATTAGATAGAGAAACAACATTCAAAAATGTCCCCAGACGCTACCAGATGTTCCCTGAGGGACAAAACTGTCCATGTCTAAGTGAGAATCAGAGCTGCATTTTATAAATATGAATCAATTCATTACTTATTCTATGAGTGCTTAACCTGTCAATAGTGAAATATACTTACATTCTGAGATCCATAATTCTCAATGTACTGTCTTTAGTATGGATTAACAAACGTTTTCCATTGGGATGAACTTCCAAATAATTTATTGGAATTCCCTTAAACTCACTTTCTTTAATTTCCTAAAATGATAGAAAAAGGACTATGTATTACCACTATAAAGTTTGTCTAATGTTAAACCCTTCTTAAAGTACAAAAGTAGAAAATTAATTTTAAGATATAAGTTTTAATTATACTATACAGGATGCTTTAAAATTGTTTAAAAGGATTCCTGGTAATTTCAGTTTCAGGTTGAAAATAAGGCTGATGAAATGTATTTTTTAGTTGTTATCTAATACCACGTTAGTATGAGTCTTTGTAGTATATTCCCAAACAAGAAGCACTACCTATAAACATATATTTCATCATGTCAGAAAGTTTATCATCATGTCAGAAAGTTTCCATTTTTTTTATAAATTCAAAGTGCAGAATTAACTTTCAAGTTATTTTTCAGTCTCAGATTATTTCTTCATAGACTTTCCACTTGTTCTGAAAACGGTATGTCATCAGCAAAATATTCTAAAATAATTTAATTTAGATTGTAATTTTAAGTGTTTTCTTATAGTTATTTAAGGAAGCAATAAGACTAGTCATGTCAAGAAATACACAAGCGCTGATGAAGAATCTGCCTGAACAAGCCTGGCATTTAATTAGAATAATGACCAAAGGTCCTTCTAGTTTGGATACCAGGAGGAAGAAAAAAATTACAAATGCAAAGTCCACAGAGCCTATGAGAAGTCTACTTTAACGCATTGGCAGAATTACAAATTATCCTTCCCCCTTGAGGACTGCGTATTGATTTTTGCCCCTTTCTCCTAGAGGTTATCCTCTTCAAAGGTGGGCTGGTGACAGTATGGGTAGGGTCCAAACTGCTACCATCCAGGTGAGCCTCTGCTATTGCTATCTGACACCAAGACCTGCTGTCAGCTATTTTTTTTAAAGTTGCAGGAAAAGTTAAACACTGACACCATGGATGGAGACTACTGAGAGAACAACTATTTGAGGGGGGAGATGCACTGCTGGAGATTTCAGCAACTACAGTAACATTCACCCAGATGCCAATGTGCAAATACAAAGAAAACTGTATAACAAATTCAAAGAAAGTGCTGGCAGACTTTGTGTTTGCAATATTTTCTTCCATATTTTTTCTTATTTTTGTATTTATGTATTTATATATTTATTGTTTAAACTATTACATACTAGAGGCCCCATGCATGAAATTCATGCACTTGGTGGGGGGGGCGGCGCAGAGAATCCCTCAGCCCAACTGAGCCCTCTCACAGTCTGAGACCCCTTGCCTAAGCCATCAGTTGGACATCCTTGGTGTTAATGTGGAGGCGGGAGAGGCTTCTGCCACTGCGGCTGCCGCTTACTAGCCATGAGCCCAGCTTCTGGCTGAGCAGTGCTCCCCTTCGGGAGTGCACTGACCACCAGGGGGCAGCTCCTTCATTGAGCGTCTGCCCCCTGGGGGTCAGTGTGGATCATCCACTGGTCCTTCCATCATTCAGTCAATTTGCTTATTAGCCTTTTATTATATAGGATAGTATTACGTACGTCTCCTTTTTAACTCATTGGCCACCCCCACCCCTCAGCACATATTTTATCATATTCATACTTAAACTAAAAAAGGCCTAATTGTGAAGCCCAGGTTAGCACATGGACACTTCACCTTAAAGGACAGAGGAACACAGTTTAGCATCTGTCACATGGCTGGCTGAAGAGAAACAGTATGAAAATGCAGACTCTAGCTTGTCTTGGGGCATTAAATACAAAAAAAGCCCAGCTCATTTCCTAACTTTAGGCTTTTAGCTGTGTCTCAACTAACCACACCAGGCTGCAGATTTTCAAGGTCAATTTTCCTTTTGGTTAATACACTGAGGTAAAGAAACATGCTTTTTAACACAAATAATAGACTCCGCATTGTAGACTCGGATGATTGGAACTGGTGCCTTCACTGGCCAATCCCACAGATACATAAGTAATTAGAATTCTTTTCACATTGTGTGAAATTAAGCTACAACATGAATCCTGAGCTGTCATTCATTAATCTGATTATTTAAAATAGAATAGATGGTTTCTTAAACAGATCCAATAGATTCAAGAGACTTAACTGAAGTTTATGAAAATTCTTTTATATGAACAGTGTCTTTTCACCACACAAGGACAATTGTTATAATCTATTATGAGGAATAATAAATTGAAACATAAATTACTACTTATAGTGATGAAACATAACATATACCTTGTTTAAGCATACATTTCATAATGAAGCACTGAATGCCAGAGTGCAAATTAGAGCTCAAGAAAATTAAAGGAAAGCCTGGCCAAAATAAAGAAAATTTTCACAAAGTTACTATATCATCAATTAGCAATCAGAAAGACATGGTAATTAAGATCAGTGATAACAGACTTTTCGGGGGCTGAGAAAACCTTATTTTTTTTTGAAAAGAGAGAACAGAATGCCCAGATGCCTTCCTAATTTTAAGGTCCTGTTGTTCTGTTTTTTCCGATTTCTTTGAATGAAATGTGGTTTTCTACCTTATTTACACTCCAGTGGCGCACTGAATGCTGCAAATCATTAACTTGGACGTAGGTATTCCAAACAACAATCACCCCTGTGCAGTCTCCTGAATACATGTGGTGACCTATTTAAGGAAATAAAATTACTCACTGATGTTATATAGAAGGGTAGAGAGAAATAGTATGAAGTTGGGAAAAAGCATTTCAGTAAAACAGTCAAAGAATCCTAGGACTACCAGAAGGGATTTCAATTTAAAGAGCCAGAAAACCAAACACAACTAACACTCAAATCCCAATTATCTTTAAATGAACTTTTCACTTGAATTATTTTTGATGACTTTGTTCCCTTTGGGTTTCCCTGATTTTAAAACAAAAAGAAATGAGTATCATAGTACATATGTATATTGCTCAAATTCCAAAGCCAAACAAATTATCTGAATGATCTAATACGTATCTGGATTGCTCACCTTTATGAATTTACATAAGCTGCTTTATATTCCTAGAAAAACACCTTTATTCTAATACATACAGTTAGCATAATGCCTGAGACCCAGCATGTACTCAATGATCAGAGAATGAATAAAATAAATAACAGGTGTACCAATTTAACATTAATTCTTTAAAAATTTATTTATTTATTTATTTTAGAGAGAGAGGAAAAGAGAGGGGGGAGGCAGGAGAGAGACGAATAGATATTGATGTGTTTCGGACAGATACTGATGTGTTGTTCCACTTATTCATGCATTCATTGGCTGATTCTTTTTTAAAAAATATTTTTATTGATTTCAGAGAGGAAGGGAGAGGGAGAGAGATAGAAACGTCAACGATGATAGAGAATCATTGATTGGCTGACTCCTGCATGCCCCCCACTAGCGATCAAGCCTGCAAACCGAGCATGTGTCTTTGACTGGACTCGAACCTGGATCCTTCAGTCTACAGGCCAACACTCTATTAACTGAGCAAAACTGGCCAGGGCCATTGGCTGATTCTTGCATGCGCCCACAATCATGGTACACTGGGATGATACTCTAACCAACAGAGCTGCCCGCCCAGGGCAACATTAATTCTTAAAGTCCATCCATCTTAAAGTTGAATGGAACATTAGAGACTATCAAGTTCAACTTTATGCCCACTCAGAAATATTTTACACACCATTCAGATGGCCATTCAGAAACGAAATTTCATATTTTAAAAAGTAGCATACTCAAATGATAAACTACTCTATGTATTAGGATTCTTTTTCTCCAATTCTGAGCAAAGAAAATCTGTCTTCTGTAGCTTTGGCTTTATCTTTTATCCAGTGGAGCAACACAACTTAGGCGGATAATGAAGAAATTCTTCCTCTCCCTTTTATAATCTGAGCCACTTCTACTGTGTGTGTGTGTGTGTGTGTGTGTGTAACATTCAAAGGCTGTTAAATCACATTGTTTACCCATATCTTCAGAAAAAAATCACTTTTACTGTTGTGTTAAACACCCTGCTTCCCTATTTATAATGGTCTGGCCCTCTAGCAACTTCAGTGCAAAATTATAGCTAATTTGCCTACAAACCTCAGGTGGTCATAATAATCTGGCCACTCAGTATATAATGACAAAGTTTTCAGAAACCTTTCTATTGTTGGCTGACTTTTCTGAATGTGTTCCAATATATTAACAGTCTGAGAGTTGAACAGAGTACATTAGTAGTATAACTTTAATCTGGATCCCATACTAATTAATTATAACTATAGTCTACACATCTAGTGTCTTAAATAATGTAAAAAGTGACTATTTGATGGATATAATACATTTTATATTTTCAGTTAATAAAATAATCTATATTTTATATCTCTAAATCACAATCTATACATTTCATATACTAAGATAAACCTTTAAGTAATTGCAAATTTCCCTTCTATATACTTCTGAATTAAAAACAAAAAATAATGTTGGTACACTTAAAATTTATATTTTCAATATTCTTTTGGGATTTTCTCTTCATCTTCTTTCTACCATTTAACTTAAAAGGACATTTAAAAATAAATTACTAAGGGGGTAATCACCAACCCGACAAAATATATTTATGAAATTTGGAACATGACTGGTTGTTACAACAAAGATTAGTTAAATTTAAATGTTTAGAAACTTAATGACTTTAAAATTACAAACACAACTCCTTCAATCCAAAATCTATACCCAGGTCTATCACATAATCTGCAAAATATGCATAAATCTCGTAATACACAAACAATCCTCAATACATAAACTCCTTCTCATGCTTAAATATTTATTATCCTAGTAAGATAAAGCAAATTTTAATTATTCATACAACTAGCTTTAATTTGGAATATGTTCACTGACATACCTTCAATATCAAAACAGAGAGAGTTGATGAAACTCTTGTGAGTGTCAAAATGCCGGATCAATATGGCAGGATCCTCTTTCATATCAACTTTCCATATCCGTACCACAGCATCGTAGCATCCTGTAACCACCAGCTCTTTTGCAGCTGGGTGGAACTTAGCCGTGTAGACAAAAGAAGGATGAGGTAAAAGTTTGAAAGTATTTGTATTGTTTATTTCATTTTTCCATATCCTGGAAAAGGATAAAAAGTTATAAATTGCTTCTAAAAGACACAAGTTTCTTTAAAAGTTTCTCTAGGAATCAATATAGTCAATGGGATGTAAGTAAGCAAATGACAATGATAAACCAAATTTAAATTTAGTAACTAAAAATTAATCTAATCACATATTTGATGGCTGGGGTTCTTTACATTTGACAAAGCTATTCTTACAGTTATTATCAAGTGTAATGGTGAATTTATTTACTAATTATAACCTACACTAAAAAAATTAAAAACTGTGTTTGTCTTTTTAAAATCTATCTACTTTTGACATTGATTAAACAAATACAAATCAAATAATTGGTAAAATATTACATTTAGTACAATATACATAAAAATAAGATACAGGGAGGAATTTTAATGATTTCCCATTTAGGTTATGAATATGCTTTTGCAAAGTACTTACTAGTGGAGGATTAGATAATAGGATACTCTATGAACTTTATATTAATAACTGTAAAGCCTAGATGACAAACATGAAGATCTCAAAGACCTGTAAGTCATAATGAAATTACTATATACTTTAGTAAAATAAGATTAAAATACCAGAAAATAGACAATTCAATATTAAGCACTTTATCTCTACCTATAAATAATGGATGATTAAAATATTAACATTATTATCACTATTCTTGACAAAAGAGTAAACTCTAAGGGTTAATCTGTTATGTCAATTCTAATCAATGTGTAAAAACAGGTAAAATCTAGCAACAGACAGGTGCTATATAAGTGTGGAATATTGGATTTTTAAAAGATTAAGTTACTAGAATTTGAAGAAAACATTAATCTTTTAATATGGAGATTTACAATACATCCTTTTAATTATTGCCTAAGAACTAATGAAAATTAAGTCAATAAAAGAAAAAACAGTTGCTATTCGAGAATAACATTCTATGAATTTTCTCAGCAGCTGCTTAAATACTGAATATGATCTTCAATTACTAGGAATCCATACTAATGATGAAGGAAGTGAAAGAACATGTTTTCAAGTATAAACAAAGCACGTGTGTCAGAACAGAAACACTTTAACCATAGTAATACTTTCAGTGAACTTATGTTACATGAAATATTACACCTCTCCCTGCTCCTGAGGGGCGACTGCGGCCAGCAGCTGCTTCACACACCGGCTGCCAGCACCATCAGTGCATGAGAGGGGCAGTGGTGGAGCAGCAGCAGTTGGGAACAGGGTTGCCGGCAGAAAGGGGACCAGGGGCTGCGATGGGAGGGGCTGGGCAAGGGTGCGGAGGATGGGCCAAGACCTGCCCCTGTGCCCACTGCAGACTCATGGCCCAGAGTTCCTTTCAAGGGGTACAAATTCATGCACTGGTCCCCTAGTTTTAAAATAAAAATGAAGCTTTAGTCAATAGTAGCTTTAGTCACCTAATCAATGGTAGAATCCAAGATTAAAACAAATGCATTAATGGGTTTTGGAAAAAATAAGGCTCATCACAGACAGAAAAGGATACACAAATTTGTAAAGACCAGATGTCTGTAACAAAAAAGTTACTACAACTGGAAAAGAAAAAACATACCAAAATTAAAAGTATATGAAGAGAGAAGGGGTGGGCCTATCTGGGACCATTATACATGGAGAAGTCTTTGATGATTGAAGATAGCTAAAAAAGAAGATTTGGGTTAAATCCTCAAGGACCAGAGCTATCCAGGTAGGAAACAGGTACTAAAGAAATACTCCTGATGACAAGTGACAGTGGTCCTGAGGAAGACAGAAATAGACGACAAGGACAGACACCTGCACTGCTGCCACTTTCAAGCATCGCAACTCTAATTCTCCTCCTTTCAACTTGGGCCTACTCATTGTTTGTATTCCTTCCCTCTTTCAGAACCGCACTGCCTTTTCACTCTTGAAGTTAAACATCTATAGAGAATAGGCAGAGGAAAGGAACTAAAGAAAGAGAATGAGAATTGTTGGAGCCCTAAAAAAAAGAGAAATTGTCAATAAAAGCCATAAATTGAAGATATTTCAAGACTGGTCAATAATTAAATACTGTAGTAAAGGCAGAGAATAAGAACTAAAACTGGCCAGTGGATCTGGAAATGAGCAAGTAACTACTGACCTCTTGATGAAGGTTTCCATAGCATGGTGGGAGTAAAAGCCAGACCAGGCTGAAGTAAAGACAACTGTGTGTAAGATGCTCTTGATGTTGTAGAAAGAAAAATGATGTGGTATTTGGAAGGCAGAAAGAGTTGAGAAAAAGCTTTTTTAAAGATGAGGAGATTTGAGCATACACTTGACCCTAGAACAACATGAGTTTGAACTATGATGGTCCACTTATATGCACATTTTTTAACTGCATTTTTGATCCGAAGTTGGAGACCATGTATGCGCTATATTTCTAAGATGAGAGTGCAAAATCAATAGAGAGAAAGACACTAAAGAGTCAAGGAGTGTAGGAAATAGAAGTTAATGAATTGTAGATTAAAGGGCTGAGATTAAAGGCACCATACCTCTTTGCTAAGAGTGATGGGCAGAGTAAAGATGGGCAGATTTATAGATATTAAATGGGAAACCAGAGGGAAATATAGGAAGTTCATGTCTGGCCTAATTTCAATGTAAATTGAATGCAGTCATCTAATGAAAATAGGAAGATTATGGTTTAGTGTAGAGAACTTGAAGCATGGTAAGGTTTAGATCTGCTGCCAGAGGATGAGAAAGGATAGCTGAATAAAGTTGAGTAAAAGGACTGCTCGGGAGAGATGAAAACTCAAGTGATTTTTAGATTGACTAATCCAGTCAGGTCTTAGTAAGGTTATGTGTTTTGCTCTGGCATAACCTGGCATCTGACAGAATGGCTATGCAATTCTTGAGGATATTATTAAGAGTGACTAATAGTAGTAGATTCCCAAATAGACAGAGAGGTAAAAATCCGTTGTTACCAGCTGTCATCTATTTCATTTAAATATAAACAAACAGTAATGATAACATTTTAATCAATGAGACATTTTATATTGAGAAGGAAGCTGATAAGATTAGTAGAAAAAGGGACCCAGATACTAGAAGTATCTGTAAAGAGTGTATTTAAAAGAACAGGAAGCATAAGTAAAAGTGAAATCAGAGTGGATCTCAAACTGCTCTAAATGTCAGTTTCCTAGTCTGTAGAGATAATAAATACCATTTGTTGGGATCAAATTTAAAAGACATATTTAAGCCCTACCCAATTTGGCTCTGTGGCTAGAATGTCTACCTGCAGACTGAAGGGCCACGGGTTTGATTCTGGTCAAGGGCACATATCTCAATGGCAGGCTCGATCCCCACTCCGGTAGGAGTGTGTGGCAGGTAACCAATTGATGTGTCTCTCTCACATTGATGTTTCTCTCTCTCTCCTCCTCTTCCCTTACACTCTCTCTAAAAATCAATGGGGGAAAAATATCCTCAGGTGAGAATTAACAATAACAAAAGAGACATTTATAAAGGACATATTTAAAAGCATCTTAAACAGCTACCTAACAATATTTTTAGATATATCCAAGGCAGATCAAGCAGCTACAAAAAAAAATGTAAATGAAACTTTAAAAAAAATATTCTATTGTGAAACTTATTAAATTGAAAAGGGTTATTTTAAGACTCACATTTGGAAAATACAAATATCTGACAAACTATAAAGTTTTTAAAAGATAGGTGACATTCATTTATTGACCCTACACTATGTCCTGAGCACCACTGTGTCCTCGGCTCTGTATCCAGCTAAGAGTGAAAATGGAATCCCTACCATCAAGAGCTTACATTCTAGGAAATATTTCAGTTGTTTAATAACCTCATCTCAAAGCATTAATTGAATAGTGTACATAATGATCATTTAAAGTCAGTGAGAACTAGAAATATTACATACTAGGGGCCTGGTGCACAAAAAATTGTGCATTCGGGGGGTGGGGGTCCCTCAGCCCGGCCTGTGCCCTCTTGCAGTCTGGGACACCTCGGGGGGGATGTCCACCTGCTGGCATGCCTGGCCAGTCTGGGTGAGGGGCTGAGAGCCATTTTCAGGCTGCCCACAGCCCCTTCAGGGTTTGTGCACTGGGGGGTGGGAAGGCTGGTGAGTGCAGGCCTGAACGTTTCCCACTGGAGGGCCCACGATTGCACACGCCTGGTGGGCCCACACTGCTGAGGGGACACACCTGGCGCAAAGTTGGATGGCGAGCCAGGGGTGGACGCTGGTGCAGGATCCCTCGGTGGGGCCCTGCTGCTGAGCAAACACACCCGGGGTGGAGCTGGGCAGTGAACTGGCTTCGGATTCTCCGCACTGTGCAGCAGACACTCCCGCACGCCCTGTGGAGGCCCCTGGGGGGCGGATGAAGGTAGGGACCCTGGACGGGTGTTCCTGGACACCCTGCGGAGGCCCCCAGGGCAGAGCCAGGCAGTGGACCCAGGACAGGCGTTCCTGGATGTCCTGCAGAGGCCCCCGGGGGGGCAAAGCCAGGCAGCAGACCCAGGATGGCTGCTCCTGCACACCCAGCAGAGGCCCCGTGCTCCTGCATGCCCCGGGGAGGCCCCCAGGGGGTGGAACCAGGCAGTGGACCCGGGACAGGCGCTCTTGGATAACCCTCGGAGGCTCCCGGGGGCGAAGCTAGGCAGCAGACCCAGGACAGCTGCTCCTGGACGCTCCAAGGAGGCCCCAGGCCGAAACCCCTCCCCCTCCACTGAGCTGACACACCTGGCACATCTATGCCGGCCGTGGAGGCTCCCAGTGCAGAGCCGCCCTGCCAGCCTTCATCTTGGCTGGGTTAATTTGCATAGAGCCGCTCTGATTGGCTGGTGGGCGTGGCCGTGAGCAGAGGCTCAGCCAGCCTAGGCAGGCAGTTGCAACAGAAGCCTTTGGTTTGCTCTGGCTCCATGGCTGTTGGCCGGGTTAATTTGCATACAGCTGCTCTGATTGGCTGGTGGTAACGGTCAATTTGCATGTTTCTCTTTTATTATATTAGATTACATAAATACAATGTATTTTGCAAATACGTCTTTAAGAAAAACATTTTCACTACTAGTTAATCAACAATCCTTATAAGTCCTTGATAAACAAACATATTGGAAGCATAAGAATAGTTCTATCACTTTATATTCTCTTTACTTTTCTTGATGGCAAACAGCATACACATTGAATACTACACAAATATACTAACCTGGCAGTGCCATCAGATGATGCAGTAAGGATACAGTGATCATCCTTTGACCAGCAGAGATCATAAATGATATTGAGGTGGCCATACAATTCTCTCATGAAACGTCCAGAAGGAATTTCATATACTAATGAAAATATTAAAAAATTAGTAGGTTTCTAGACAGAGGATCCTTAATACAGTAATATACAAATTCAAAATTTATAGTAATTTGTAAAGTAAGCACTGTCTCTAAGAATATAACCAAAGGTTTATAGCATAAAACATTTCAAAATCTACTCACAAATAGTTTTTCACTTGTTTTAGACACAGAATTTACACATAAAATTTTATAATTACCACAATTAACAATCTCATTTCTCCAAAGTAATTTTCCTAATAATCTTTGATAGTCAATTAATCATATAACAAATAACATTTAAATTGCAATTCAGTTAAAAATTTCTATAATTTTGGCTTTCATTAAAGAGGTATTATTTTACCTGAAAATTTATTAAATTTTATTTGAAGTAACCAAAATTTTATTTGAAGTAACAAGAAATTTAAATTGTATTATTGTCATTAAAAATGCTAATACTAAAATTTTAGATTTAGTAAAGGAATTAACAGGCAACCAATTTGATAAACAGTATAGTATTGCTATATTAATGTACACAATAACATCATTTAAGACAGCGATTTTCAACCTTTTTAATCTCATGGCAGAGAGAAACTAATTGCTAAAATTCTGCAGCACATCAAAAAGTATATTTTTTGCCTATCTGACCAAAATAATAGGTATACTTTTGATTCATTCACATCCGACTGATATTGCTGTGTTGGCTGGTGTCCTTTTCAAATTTCATAATCTAAGGGTAGAGAAGTCAATGCCTCTGACTAAATAGTTAGGTATTTCATGTTTTAAAAATTCTATCAGCACACAAGTTGAAAACTCATTGATCTCAGATGACTTAACAGAACAAAGTTTCCAAGCCTCTACTTCCACCTAGTGGTCAAACTAATTGCACTTAAGATACTAAGCAGTGTAGAAGTACTTCTGGCATAAGCAAAGGCCCTGTGCGTGGAGGCTAAGGCTGAAGTATAGAAAGTGTATTCTAATACAACACTTTCAGGACTTCTCAGCAAACGTTGTGAGACCTACTCACTCAAGGCATTTTTAAAAATCTGCCTTTAACCATTAGCTTACTAAACTAACCAGAGACTTGAGTGGCAACACATGACAAAGGCAAAGGACTACAGAATTAGTTCAGGAAAGTCATTAAACAAACAAAAAAACATATCCTGATTGACTAGGTAGAGTGGGGGAATATGAATTCCAGAGCTGCCACACTTCAATATTTAAAGTATCTAGTTTTTGACAAAAAATTAAGCGGGTGTGAAAAGAAAAACAAAACAGAAAAGTATGGCCGTACACAGACAAAGCAGTCAATAGAAACTGTTCATGAGGAAGCCTAACATTAGGCTTCCCTTTGAATCCATGCTTGTAAATATGTCCAAAGATCTGAAGAAAACAATGTCTAAAGAATTAAGGTGCGAGAATTTCTTACTAATAAAGAAGCAAATTATTAAAACAAAGAACAAGCAGTAATCAGAGTTGAAAAGCATAATAACTAAAATAATTCACTGAGAGGTGCTCACAGCAGATTTGCCCTGGCAGAAGAATCAGCACTTAAAGACAGGTCAATCGAGAGATTATGTAGTTTAAGGAACAGAAACAAAAAGAATAAAGAAAAACAAATGAAAATGCAGAGGCTGTGGGACACCATCAAGTGTACCAATAACAAAAATTATAGGAGTCCCTAAAAAAGAGAAGAAATATAAAGAGGCAGAAAGAACACTTAAGAAATAAAGACAAAAATATTACTAAGATTGTGAAAAACATTAATTTGAATATTCTACAAGCTAAACAAATTCCAAAGAGACATCATAATCAATCAAAAATAAAAAAAGATTCTTCTTCTGTATTTTAAGATTTAAGCAGTAAGTAAAGCTAAATTTAGATAGCATTTTTTTTCCAAGATGACTGAACAGTTTAATGACAAATTTAACATGTGAACACAAAGTAATGAGTATGCTTTTTTTTTAATATTTTCATTGTTTTATTTTTTAAATATTTTTTATTAATTACATACAGTTTTACAAAGATTAGTACATATATCTCTTTTTCCCCTGCCTTTCCGCCGGCCTCCCCTTCCCCCCCAGTGTTTTGTGTCCATTGGTTATGCTTAAATGCATGCATAAAAGTCCCTTGGCTGATCTGTTACCCCCTCACCAATCCTCCCTGTCCTTGTTGCTGTAATTAGACAGTCTGTTTGATGTTGCTCTGCCTCTGTATCCATTTTTGTTCACCAGTTTATAATGGTTATTATTATCCATAGATGAGTGAGGACATGTGGTATTTTTCTTTCATTGACTGGCTTATATCACTTAGCATTATGTTCTCCAGTTCCATCCATGCTGCTGCAAATGCTAAGAACTCCTTCCTTTTTACAGCAGCATAGTATTCCATTGTGTAGATATACCACAGCTTTCTAATCCATTCATCTGCTGATGGGCACCTAGGCTGTTCCTAAATTTTAGCTATGGTAAATTGTGCTGCCATGAACATAGGGATGCATATGTCCTTTCTGACTGGTGTCTCTGGTTTCTTAGGATATATTCCCAGGAGTGGGATCACAGGGTCAAAAGGGAGATCCATTTTTAATTTTTTGAGGAAATTCCATACTGCTCTCCACAGTGGCTGCATCAGTCTGCATTCCCACCAGCAGTGCACGAGTGTTCCTTTTTCTCCACATCCTCTCCAACACTTGTCATCTGTTGATTTGTTGATGATAGCCATTCTTACAGGTGTGAGATGGTACTTCATTGTTGTTTTGATTTGCATCTCTCGGATGATTAGTGACTTTGAGCATGTTTTCATATGTCTCTTGGCTTTCTGAATGTTCTCTTTTGAAAAGTGTCTATTTAGGTCCTTTGCCCATTTTTTGATTGGATTGTTTGTCTTCTTTTTGTTAATTTGTATGAGTTCCCTATAAATGTTGGAGATTAATCCTTTATCAGTGATAACATTGGCAAATATGTTCTCCCATGTAGTGGGTTTTCTTGTTGTTTTGCTGATGGTTTCTTTTGCTGTGCAGAAGCTTTTTATTTTGATGTAGTGCCATTTGTTAATTTTCTCTTTAGTTTCCAATGCCCTAGGGGCTGTATCGGTTAAGAAACTGCTTTGGCATATGTCTGAGATTTTGTTGCCTTTGTATTCCTCTAGTATTTTTATGGTTTCCCGTTTTATATTTAAGTCCTTTATCCATTTTGAGTTTATTTAAATTTAGATAGCATTTTGAACAAGATTTTTGAAGCATAAAGTAGCACATATTTATCACAGAAATATTGAAAACATATAAATCAAAATGAAAATAATTCTTCCATTACCACAAAGAACGAAATCACTATTAATATTCTGGAGTATGGTCCTAACTGGTTTGGCTCAATGGATAGAGCATCAGCCTGCGGACTCAAGGGTCCCAGGTTCGATTCCCGTCAAGGGCATGTACCTTGGTTGGGGGCACATACCCCTAAGTAGGGAGTGTGCAGGAGGCAGCTGATTGATGTTTCTGTCTCATCTATGTTTCTAACTCTCTCTCTCTCCCTTCCTCACTGTAAAAAATCAATAAAATATATTTTTAAAAAATATTCTGGAGTATGTTTCCTAAGGATCTTTTTTCCCCCTATGCATGGGTTTTGGTGATTTATTAGAATAGCATGGCTTTAATCAAACTATTCAAAGAATTTTGTATTTTTTAAAACTAACATTCATAAGGAAAAATATTTATTTAATAAATGCTAATCAAGCTGATTATTGAGTACCTTCTGAAAAAAAGCAAATCAACAAAGAAATAACTGTGTGAAGCTGAGGCATGTTCAACAGGATATAGTGCTTAGAAATGAGGTGAACTGGTTTTCATTACTAAGAAAGAAGTAAGGGAAAGCAGCAATGCCTCTAAGTCTAGAAGAGTATATCTAATATAATAAAAGAGAAACATGCAAATTGACCGTTACCACCAGCCAATCAGAGTGGCTGTATGCAAATTAACCCAGCCAAGATGGAGGCCAACAGCCATGGAGCTAGAGCAAACCAAAGGCTTCTGTTGCAACTGCCTGCCTACGCTGGCTGAGCCTCTGCTCACAGCCACGCCCACCAGCCAATCAGAGCAGCTGTATGCAAATTAACCCAGCCAAGATGGAGGCTGGCAGGGCGGCTCTGCACTGGGAGCCTCCACGGCCGGCCGGCATAGCTGTGCCAGGTGTGTGAGCTCAGTGGGAGAGGGGGGGTCTGGCCTGGGGCCTCCTCGGGGCGTCCAGGAGCAGCTGTCCTGGGTCTGCTGCCTAGCTCCGCCCCCGGGAGCCTCCGAGAAGTATCCAGGAGCGCCTGTCCCGGGTCCACTGCCTGGCTCCACCCCCTGGGGGCCTCCCCGGGGCATGCAAGAGCACGGGGCCTCTGCAGGGTGTGCAGGAGCAGCCATCCTGGGTCTGCTGCCTGGCTTTGCCCTGGGGGCCTCCGCAGGGTGTCCAGGAACACCCTTCCAGGGTCCGCTACCTTCATCCGTCCCCCAGGGGCCTCCACAGGGTGTGCGGGAGCGTCTGCTGCACAGTGCGGAGAATCCGAAGCCAGTTCACTGCCCAGCTCCACCCCGGGTGTGTTTGCTCAGCAGCAGGGCCCCACCGAGGGATTCTGCACCAGCGTCCGCCCCTGGCTCGCCACCCAACTCTGCGCCAGGTGTGTCCCCTCAGCGGTGTGGGCCCACCAGGCGTGTGCAATCGTGGGCCCTCCGGTGGGAAACGCCCAGGCCTGCACTCACCAGCCTTCCCACCCCCCAGTGCACGAACCCTGAAGGGGCTGTGGGCAGCCTGAAAATGGCTCTCAGCCCCTCACCCAGGCTGGCCAGGCATGCCAGCAGGTGGACATCCCCCCCGAAATGTCCCAGACTGCAAGAGGGCACAGGCTGGGCTGAGGGACCCCCACCCCCCGAGTGCACAAATTTTTGTGCACCGGGCCCCTAGTATGTATATATTTAAAAAATCTCTGAAGAGCTACAGATATTTCTTAACATAGTTTCCTAAAGTTTTTAAAAGCAAATTGAGAATGAGTTTTTGGCCTTTCTGCTGACTTTTCTATCATAATAAGAAGTCTTAATTCAGGTTCTCCAAGCCAATTATTATTATTCTAATGCATTACAAATTTGAAGACTTTCATAATTCAAATTATTACTGCTACTGACTGATTACACTAGACTAAAATTCCTCTTGAGATTTATTATCCTTCTGGTTCTAAATTTGTATATTTTATATAATAAAGAGGGAATATGCAAATTGATTATCACGCCACAATGATCAAGATGGCTGTGCCCACAGCGGAGGCAGGGATTCTGTAACTCAGGATGGCTGCACCCATGGTGGAGGCCGAGTTCCCGTAATGAGCATTAATGAGCAATCAGCAGGGACCTGAGGCTGTGTGGTGCTGGGCCGAGGCAGGGGACCTGAAGTTGCAACCCTGTCCCGCCTGGTGGGGCTTGACAGGGGACCTCAGGCCATGCCCTTGCCCAGCAGGGCTTGATGGGGGACTTTAGGGCACACCCCCACCCCAGTTCTGGGCTGGGGAACCTGAGGCCATGCCCCCGCCCCCACCATGGAGGGCTTGAAAAGTGTAAAATTCTACATCTAAAAACATATTGACTGGGAAAGTTTAAAATTATTAAAGAGAACTGTTACTTTACTTGAAGAAATTTATTTAATTTAGTATGCTGGGGGAATTATTCAAATTCAATAAATTTTAAAAACCAAAGTCCAATAAAGACCAATAAAATTAAGCAAATAGGATTATTACTCACAAATAATTGGATATCCATCTCGGCTGGCACAAGCTGCTGCTAATATTCTTCCATTGTGAGAAAAAGAAAGACAAAAACATCCTCGTTCTCCTGAATTTAGTGAGAAGAGGTGCTTATTTGGGATACGGCAAGCCTAAAAAACACACATTTAAAAAAAATTAAGAAACATTAAAATATGAAGGCTAATTGTTAATTTCAGTGACTGTAGTTAGTTTTTTAAGGCCCTTTATAGTGATGAAAAACCACAGTAATTTTACTGTCTAAAGAGAAAATCAATTCTCCATAAAATTAACTGAATTTATACTCCCTATCTAACTAGTACTTAATTCACCTAAAATGAGTAGAAAATTTCAATATCTGACACTCCAAAGTAGTCACTATCTTATAGCTTTAATATGACCACACAAAAAATGTATTTCACACTCTCTTTTTTAAAAAAATATATTTTATTGATTTTTTACAGAGAGAACAGGAGAAGGATAGAGTTAGAAACATTAATGAGAAACATCAATCAGCTGCCTCCAGCACACTTTCCACTGGAGATGTGCCCACAACCAAGATATATGCCCTTGACTGGAATCGAACCTGGGACCCTTCAATCCACAGGCCAATGCTCTATTCACCGAGCACTGGCCTGTGGACTGAAGGGTCCCAGGTTTGATGTATGTATGTTTTTTAGGCTTGCCGTATCCCAAACCGGTTAGGCGTATTTCACACACTTATTCCATGATAGCAACTCATACGTGATTTTTGCTGAGCCATAAACTTGTTCTGAGGCCACAAATGCCCTTTAGGGCCTAGCTGAAGCCCAGGCTGTATAATTTATTCATACTCTCTCTTTTTATCTCTTAAAATAACCATCATTTATGGCTACCTTCCAAAATGTATTTCCAAAGTAATGGTTTCTGAATCACTAGTTTATTAAAATTTCTTCATTAACTGTTATCTTCATTCCCTATTAGCAGATGAAACCAAAAATTTTCATGTATTAATACCTATTGTTCTAATTCTGCCTCTTGCAAACTTCAGTGAGTCTTAGTTCCTATATTTCTTATTATTCTAAAAGTTTAATTAAACATATTAGTATATTGGGCCCTTACTATATGCCAAGAATGTGGCACTTTATTACACATGTGTTTTCATATATTCATCACAGCAACCCTATGAGTGACCATTATTACCATATATAAATAATAAGGATTATTCAGAGGATCAAGACTGCTTAATGAGCCCCATCAAGGACTATTAGCTCAAGGGCCTGCATTCTAGAAAGGTTTTTCATAAGTAGTATCAAGATTTAGCAGCATTATTAAGAGATTAGCTAGCATTATGGAAGGTGAAAAATTCAGTAGACATTTATTAGGTACCTCTAATGTACCAAGCACCATGCTACCCATTTCCCCCCTCCATTCTCCATCTGAAAAGATGAGGTTAAAACAGGAAAAAAAGGAAGAAAAGTCAGGAGGTTTTACAATCAGATACTGCTGCTCTCAGGAAAACTGCCTAACCACCTAAGCTAAAATCACTGAAGCCACTATCATTTTCTTTGTATTACTAGGGTTTGATACTATATTTAGAAAAGCCAGTGAAAGTTTCATATCAATAAAGGGCCTCAACATCTTTGACTCTCTCCCTTTCTTTACTATCTTGTCAATCACTAAATTATGCTGCTCCACTCTTTCTTTCTTATATTCATCTCTGATTTTTCATTTTTGCCACCATTATCCTAAGGTCAGACTTTTTCATCTCACATCAATGACTGCAACTGCCTGCCATCTGATAGGTTTCTCTCATTCTGATGTATTCTACTTCAAGATCTCCTATGCCACTGCCAGCATCAATTTGTCCTAAAATACGATTGAGACAATGCTTCTCTCCTACCCCAAAATCTCCCATTAATTTCTCATATCCCACACAATTACATATTAGGCTATCATTCAAGACACTCCACAGCTTGGGGCTGCCTAATCTCACACAGCCCTATCTCTTATACAAACTCTCATTTCCAGCTAGCCAAGTTTTTCAGTGCCTGATGAATACCTCAGGCCTTTCCCATCTATTTACAACTTTGCCCCCAGATGAAATACTTTTCTCTATCCTTCTTCACTCACCCCTAATTTGGCCATCCTTTAAAGTCTACCTCAAGCCTGGTCAGTGTTGCTCAGTGGTTGAGTGGCAATCTATGAACCAAAAGGTCCCAGGTTCAATTCCCTTTCAGGGCACATGCCTGCTCAATCCCCAGTGGGGGTGTACTTCCTTTAAAACCAATAAAAAAAAATCAAAACAAACACCAAACATAACATATCTTTTATCTTTAATTTTTAAAAATTATTGTCTCTCATTGATGTTTCTATCTCTCTTTCCCTCTCCCTCAAATCAATAAAAAACTTTTTTGAAAAGGAGAAAAGAATGTCAAATGTGATGCAAACCACAAATGAGAAGGTCTAGGAAAACAATCATCCTTATGTATATACAAAATGTTTGCTTAAGTTAAGATTTTTAGATGAACTGCATTGGTATTGGCTAAGACATAAAATAAACCACTCCACTCTCTGTAGAACAAGTAAGTGATTTACAAAACTGTATTAGCAACGCTTTTCGCTACTGCAAAATATACTAAGAAAAATTTAGTACAAGCTTAAATACTTCTCTACTGTGGCAGAAGAATATACACATATGAATGTGATTAAGGAAGGAGCCAGGGACTGCAAAAAAAATTTTATGAATCCATTAAAAAACGTATTAAAATAATAAAATCCATTAGAAGACATACCTCTTATAGACATAAAAAATGTAAGCTTTTTACTTGTTATGGGCTGAATTGTGCACCCCAAAATTGATTTGTTAAAGCCTTAACCCCAGTACCTCGGAATGTAACAGTACTTGGAGACAAGGTCTTTAGCTCAGGGGTGAGGAATGTCCAGTCCACGGGGCATAGAAGGCCTGTGAAATTCATTTGGTTTGGCCCTGCCAAGGCATTAGGGGTGAGTTAGTTAAATGTCTGACCAAATACAGCAGGCTAATTTTTAAGTTGATAATTTTGCCCATGAATGATGTTATAAATATCCAAATGGCCCTTTACATAAAAAAGATTCCCCGCCCCTGAACTAGCTGATTAAGTTAAAATGGAGATGTTAGGGAGGGTCCTGGTTAGAAGAGGAAGAGACACAGGATATACAGGCAAGGGGGAAAAGACTACGAAAGGGCAGCAAGATGGCAGCCATGTGCCAGGCAAGCATACGGCTCCAGAGTAAACCAAACCTGCCAATCCTTGATCTTGAGACTTCCAGCCTGCAGAACCACGAGTAAATAAATTTCTGTTGTACAAGTCAAACAGTCTGCACTTATTTTTTATGGCAGCTCTAGCAAGCTAATAAAATTGCCCAGGTCCTAAACAAACAACCTAGATAGTGTTTTTATACAAATGATAAACACTCTATCATTACTTGTCAAATGAATTATTGGAAAGACAATATGTGATTTTAAATAAGGATAATCTGAGAGTTTTAAATAGCAATCTAATTACCCTAAGAGTGGTTGGAGTGTTTACTAGTAAATAAGTAAATATCTCACGAACTCAACATTAAATACCTCACCTGCCCAGGCAGTCGTTTCCACTTCACTACTTCCTTTGAATCTTCTAGTCCAGGTTCTGTGTCTACTGAACTTGACTCGCGCTGTTGCTCACAATACACTGGTTTACCTTTTTCCTCCTGAAGAGCCATCAAGGAACGGTAAGATGGCTTTACCTAAATATGTATAGAAAAATATATTATCATTAATTTTTTTCTCTTCTCTAGCATAGATGGTTTTTTTAAATATTGAAACATACAATATGGAAATATTTTCAGAATGTAATCCAGAAAGAATTCGACTTGTAAAGGTAATCCAGAAAAAATTCGACTTTTATTTGCATATTATTCTAAATAAAGTGAAAGTTGCCTGAAATTATTGTCCTATAACCAAAAAGCCTTAGAAGCTGGGAGAAAAGAGAAAAAAAACAGAACTTAAGTGCTAACATGATACTGTTTGAATAACTCTGTTCCTTTGTTTCTGCCTCTTCACTAACACCTATCAGATGTTATGTCATGACTCTGATACAAGATGGTATCTCTGGCTTTAGTAACACAAAACTGACATCATTAAGAAGTTTTGTAAATCTTCCATTTTTTAAAAATAGATTTAATTCAAATCAATGCAAACTCTGTAATCACAGTTTATAATATCAACTACAGAATATGCAACTGTCCTGTAATATGTTACAGGAAGTAAGACAAAAACAAAAGTTTCAGCCCCTTTTAGGGCATATTCTTTGCTAAGATCATTACAATTTTTTAAATTAAATGTATTGGGGTGACATTGATCAATCTGATCATACAGGTTTCAGGTATGGGTTTCTAAGTTATAAGACCTGTATATTACACTGTGTGCCCACTACCTAAAGTTAAATCCCACCATATATATTAGGACCCCATATATAATGTCACCATACATTAGGACCCCCTTCTAGATCATCTAATCTAATAAAAGAGTAAAATACAAATTAACCATCACTCTGAAACACCTAAGCCACGCCCACCAGCCAAGCCACGCCCACCAGCCAATCAGAGCAGCTGTATGCAAATTAACCCAGCCAAGATGGCAACCGGCAGCCACGGAACTAGAGCAAACAGGAGGCTTCCGTTGCACCAGTGATGGAGCAAAGTGCCTGCCTAGGCCAGCTAGCTCTCTGCTCAAGGCAAAAATGTTTCAATTATAGAAGCTACCGAGCTGAAGCAAATAGGAGGCTTCGTTGCCTGCCTAGGCCTCCATTCAAGGCAACAAAGCTTCAATTATAGACGATAAGTAAACCTCAGAAACCTGATTCCAGCCAGCCTTGCTGGGACATGGGGTCAATGGGAGCTGTGGGCAGTCTGAAAACAGCCCTCAGACCCTCACCCAGGCTGGCCAGGCACACGAGCAGGTGCACATCCCTCGAGGCGTTCCAGACTGTGAGAGGGCACAGGCCAGGCTGAGGGACGCCCCCCAAGTGCACAAATTTTTGTGCACCAAGCCCCTAGTCTAATCTAATAAAAGAGTAATATGCAAATTAACCCTCACTCTGTTACAGCCACACCCACAAGCCACATCCACCAACCAATCAGGAGCAAATATGCAAATTAACTCAACTAAGATGGCGGCAGCCATGGAGCTGAAGTTGCCCCAGGCAATGGAGGAAGCCAGGGCCCTGCCAGTCCTGAGCTCTACTCAAGGCTACAAAGTTTCAATTATAGAAGATAAACAAACCCCAGATACCTGTGGGGCTGGGACCTTGGGCTGCCAAGGGCAACCCAGGCTTAAAGCAGGGGACCAAGGCAACAAAGTTTCAATTATAGAAGTTAAATAAATCCCAGATACCTGCTTCCAGCCAGGCACCCCAGTAGGGACCCAAACCCTGAAGGGGCTGTGGGCAGCCTGAAATGGCCATCAGCCCCTCATCCAGGCTGGCCAGGCACACCAGCAGGTGGACATCCCCCGAGGCATCCCAGACTGCAAGAGGGCACAGGCCAGGCTGAGGGATCCTGCCCCCAGCCCCCACGAGTGCACAAATTTTTGTGCACTGGGCCTCTAGTTTAAGTAATATTGTGAAAAATGTGCCTGTAAATCATGTTTGCAAACTATGGCCAGGTCAAATCTATCCTGCTGACTTTTTTTTATAAATAAAGTTTTATTGGAACACATTTTCAAATTGTTTTGTTATCACATATCTCTATGTAGCTACTTTCATGCTATAAAGGCAAAAAGCTAAGTAACTGCAACACAGACTATAAAGTCTGAAAAGCTTAAAATATTAACTATCTGGTACTTTATGAATATTTGTCAACTCCTTCTTTACATGATTTTTTTTTTCTTTAATTTTTAAAAAACAGTATTATTGCCATGGCCGGGTGGCTCAGTTGGTTGGAGTGCCATCTATGTTTCTCACATCAATGTTTCTTTCTCTCTCCCTTCTACCTTCTCCAAAATCAATAAAAAGACATCAAAATAAACACCAATAATAACATAGACTTGAGTGAGGATTAAAAACAAACAAAAACACCAGTTTTTAAAAAAACAACACATTTTTCCTAACAATGAAATCTATATTTATTATTTAAAACTCATTTAAGTATCCTTTAAGTTTCAGCTATTACAGGATGAATACATCATCTCTGAAGGTAACTTTCTATTCTACAAACTCATTAAAATAATTCTAGAGATCTTATCTTTTTAGAAATGGAAATATGCTACTATTTAATCTCAACAACAGAGGACATAACGCTTACATATTCTATTGACTTACACATTCTGGAACTTTCAATCCTCTTACAGTCACATACAACGTTGATGGATAATGATTTCTTGGACATTTTAACCACCATTCAAAAACCTCAACAACTTTTACATGGGGTCGAGGCTTAGGAGGTGGACAGTACAGCTGCAAGCGAAGTTTTGAATTGATGTTTACATTTCCATTGGCTCCTAGAAGCTGAAGAATTCAAATAACATTTAATGTTCACTGACAATAAATAAATCAGATAAAGGAATAATATATAGTCACAAACTCATTTTAAACGATGAATATAGCATACAGAAATTCCTTAAGGTTTACAAAGCAAAGGAAACAACATTGACACAGTTGGCTAACCACAGTTCCAAATTACTTTGACAAAAGGTAATCCAAATAAATAACTTTTAAATTAAAATATTTTCCTGACAGTTTTCTTTTTGCCTATACAACCTCAAATTGTTGATAAAAATTTTATATTTCTATGCAGAATGTTACTTTCCACATAGAAGGTTGCCAATATACCTTTGAGATAACAATGATAAAATCAAATACCGTATTTTCTGGCATATAAGACGACTTTTTCACCCAGGAAAATCTCAAAAATCTTCTCAAATAACGAGAAGGCTAGTGCGAGAAGTGACCCAACTACCTCCTCTATTTTCTCCCTCTACCATTTCTATCATTTCAGCAGTTTTGCCTCGACTTTTGAGAGGAGTTTCCTGGGTTAAAAAGTCATCTTATACGCCAGAAAATACAGTATATATTATTTAAATACAGAAACAAATTTTCTATTTGTTTAGTATCAGTATTTTTAATGGTAAAATCTTATGGTTTTAATTTTTAAAAAGTCAAAACCATTTTCAAATAGTAATTAACATGGTTAAACTTATTAAATCCATTCATTACATTTAAAATATGTTTTAGTCTACCTTCTTAAAAAGGATCTAGTTAGCCCTGGCCAGCATGACTAGAAAGAACAGTGACTGGCACACAGAAAGGGTTTAATAAATATTTGTTAAGTTGAATAAATGACAACAGAGCTGTATGTTTCTTTTTTATGCTGCATCCTTACAGCCAAATCATGTACCTGGCACAAACCAGGCACTCAATGAATGTTTAAGAATCTGAATGAACATCACCCAAGCTGGAGTTAGTAACTCTACCACTGCAATCTTACACTGGATCATAACTCCTAATACGAAACCAAAGTAACTTGGGGAAAAGCAACCAATCAGATTAGAAAATATTTTAAAGAGTTTGAAACAGAATAAAAACATACCTTGAGAAATGCCCAGGCAATTTTCCGAAAGCCACATTCTTGGTTTTGAATTTCAGAGTTATTCCTAATTTCATCCATGCTTAAGAAATCAAGAATCTATAAATAAATATTTAAAAATTACTTCACAGAAGACTAGGCTATCTAAAATTTAATATTTTTCTAATAATATATTATGAAAATGGAAAAATCATTGTTCATTTTAAAGTTTTCCTTATAGAAAGAAAAAATATTTTCATCTAATTTCTTTAACCTTTAAATTAATTCATACTGTTAGTGAGGTCCATTTTTTGACCACTTTCTTTTATTAATAAACTAGAGGCCCTGTGCACAAAATTCATGCACTCAGGGAATGGGGGAGGGGGTCTCTCAGCCTGGCCTGCACCTCTTGCAGTCCACAATCCAGGAGCGCTTGGGGAATGTCTTAGTGACTATTGTGGGGATGGGGAGAGGCTTCTGCCACTGCCGCTGCACTCACCAGCCATGAGCCCAGCTCAGGGCTTCTGGCTGAGTGATGCTCCCCCTGTGGGAGTGCACTGACTATTGGGGGCAGTTCCTATGTTGAGTGTATGCCCCCTGGTGGTCAGTGCATGTCATAGCAACCAGTCATTCCACCATTCGGTCGATTTGCATATTTTATTATATAGGATCTTTAATTAAGATTTATTTAAAATAAATCCAAAATACTAGTTACCTTAAATATAGTCTAGCACAAATACTAGTACACAAGATTTAGAATACTTAAACTTTGATCATTTTTTAATATATGAGAGCAGACTTTGAAGGACTGTTTATCTAAAAACTCATGGTCTTATTTGTCTCTGGGTCCTTCCTTGGATAATCTTCCTGAAATTGGGAATTTTCTCTTTGTATAAATGTTGTAATTAGGCTTCTCAAGAAAATG
>PVJC01016295.1:18999-34012 GCA_004026665.1 Murina feae | reverse complement strand
TCCCCAACCCAAAAAAAAATCACAGGCACTGAGCCAGCAAGTTACTAGTATATACTGGCTATGAATTCTCTGTATATCTCAGAGCTACAGAAGTGTCACTGAATTCCTCACAGCTCACTCTAAACCCAAACTGGCTTCCACTTTCTGGCACAGGGAAATCTGCTAAAGCTGCCACTTAATCCGTTCTTACCCCCAAGCCCACACCCTGCCTCCCAAAGCCTTTTTCCACTATATAGGAATTAATCAGTTACTATAAGTTACATACAAACAGTTACTAGAGGAAGACAGAAACATGTGTCAAACAATCAAATAAGAACACAGAACTAAATTTCAGGATCCAATCAAGAAATCTACTCTAATAAAAGCATAATATTGAAATTGTCTGTTTCTCCTGGACATCTAAGCCATGCCCACCAGCCAATCAGAGTGGCTGTATGCAAATTAACCCAGCCAAGATGGCGCCCTTGCAGGGATCGGGGAGCGGGAGAAAGGCGGCCTAGGCCAGCGGCAAGGCCTCCAGGCGCCCGCCGCCCTTGCAGCGATTAGAGAGCAGGAGAAAGGCTAGCCTGACCAGAAGGCAGTGAACAGGCGGGGTTTTCCCAGCTTTCCAGTGGTTGGAGGAAGATGGGGAGTAGGCAAGCTTGGCAGGCAGGCAGCACTGAGCCCTGGCCATAGCATAAAAAAGAGAACAACATGCAGGGGATGGGAGGAGTTTGAGAGATCAACACGGGGCGGGTGCCTGCTCCAAGCCTCCATGGTGTGCCTGGGGGCAGGCCCCCAGCAGATAGACACACACAGGATGACTGCTCTGAGCCTCAAATGCGGCTGGGGACAGGCCCCCAGTGGCGACACACACACACCAAAGGCACCTGCCAGGCTGAGGCCATCATAGGACATCCACTGAGGGGTTCTGGACTGTGAGAGGGGGCAGGCTAGGCTGAGGGACCCCTATCCTCCCCCCATGCACAAATTTTGTGCACCGGGCCCCTAGTAATATATAAAAACACACTTATAAGTGATAACCAGCAGTGAATTCAGCATCAGCACATGATTATCTCAATATTTATGAATGTTCTAAAACTGCTTACTGGACACTACAGTTTTTCTGCTCCATCAATTAATTATATGTTTAAGATGCTTTATGAGATCTCATTTCCCTTAAAAAGAATAGCTTTTATCCAAGAGGTTTTGTTTTTACAATCTTGAAGTATTACTCAAGTTATTGCTCAAAACCTTACTAAATTATGAAGCTTGAAAGTAAAAGATTTGTCAATTGTTCAAGTACACTTATTTCAATGTGCCATGTTAGTCCATATTTATCAGAATAGTACACAACTCTTATTTATCAATTAATTCTTATTATTTCCCCATACATTTTATTTTTAGAAATTAGTTTTCAGAAGTATGCTAATCTTTGCTCACATGTTACCTTCTATTTCACCCAATGCTATTTTCCACATTTATTTCTATAACTCTGGTTCATAGTTATTAAATACCAATATGTGAACATCAGCTCCTTCAGATACCAGTCTCCATATTAAGCTAATTTAAATGTGAAAACAAACTAACAAATAAAAAAATCCTGGCCAGGTGGGTCAGTTGGCTGGAGCATCCATCCAGTCAGTCACATATGGAAGGCAATTGATCAATGTTTCTCTCTCTCCCTTCCTTTCTCTCTAAGATACATACATACATACATACATACATACATACATATATACATACATACATGTGCTTGGGTGAGGATTAAAAAATAAATAAAAAATGTGAACTTGGTCTGAAAAAATGGATCTTTGTCTAAATTATTTCTCTGTAAAATAATGAAATCCTAGCCATCACAAATCCTCGTGGGTGTAGTAAAATAAGTTTTCCAGGTAGTTGAAAGATAATTGTGTTTAACAGTTAAAATCGACAGAAAACAGAAAATAATCTAAAACCAACTTCTTCTAAAATAGTTGTTCTGCCTCCTTAAACAGCACATCTTCAAATAGAGTTACACCATTAACATTTTCTTGATGACACAATTATTACTATGAACATCCACTACTATTATGCACTAACATTTTGACTGCTCATACTGTGCTACAGAAACACACTGGCTGCATTCCCACTACATTTGAATGCAGCCAAGTGATGCACCTCCACACTTTATGCGCTGCATAACTACATCAAATATCCATATGCCTTAAAGAAACAGTGGACACACAGATGATAATGAGTCTACAAAATACTGGCATAAAGAGTTGCATGATCAGCACAGCCAGCATGGCTCAGTGGTTGAGTGTCAACCTATGAACCAGGAGGTCACGGTTTGATTCCTGATCAGGGCATATGTAGGGGGTAATGCAAGATTCAACTGATCAATGATTCTCTCTCATCATTGATGTTTCTCTCTCTCTCCCTTCCTCTCTGAAATCAATAAAAATATTTTTAAAAATAAAAAAAGAGTTGCATGATCAAACATTAAATATATACCAAACCTGATATCTCATTTTTTTCTAAGATATTAAAAGATAATAACTTGGAGGTGCAGGTAAACTTTTATCCTCAACAGATGGTATATTTGCTCCCACATGAATTTTTTGCTAATTCTTCGAGGGTATAAAGTAATGCCAGATGCTACAGATGTAACTCAAAAAATTAACTATATACAAGAATATGAGTTAGTGCTTGTACTAAAATAGTTATGTTAACATGTAGAAAGTTTTCGACTTAGAAGCCTCAGCACGGAGATATGAACAACAAAAAGCCCTAACAACTTTTTTCTAGCTTAACCTCTGAGCCTGATAACTGATACAACATAGATAAGAAAAAAGTTAACTACAAAGGGAAAAATACCACTAAGATTAAGGAGATGCAACATCTGACCTTAAGTTCCAGTTAAGTGATAGGTCTAGTAACAGAAACATTGTGTTGTAATAATCTCCCAGTCTTCTTCTGAATGTGTGGAACGAACAGTATCACCCTTCAGAAGTGTTTTTTTAAAATCTAACTTCTTTTCAGGCTTTGGACCTAAATTATGTCTTCGTATGAGGGGCAACAGTGATGTTGAAACTTGAAATATTTTTAAGCTATTTTTCTTCTTAAAAATCTTTTCTACTATTTCTTGGAAAATATTTAAATAAACCATATTTATATAAATAAAAATTAATGTTTAATAGTGAAACCAAGATGTTCCTTATAAGTAGACCGATAAACTTGGCCATATTTGTAAAATTGTCTGGAACAGTAATTTTATTTTGCAATTAAAAGTTTCAATGCCATTATTATTCTCATTATTCAAATAACTATTTGAATATAAATCCCTTGGTAATAAAATCTTCCTTCCTGGGCTTCTCCAATTGATTAGTATTGCTCTGCTATGCAAGAGTTCTCACTGAAAACTTCTCCAACTAGAACTCAAAAGAATACCAGGTAAGAATAAGGAGGTAAAAGAAAAAGAGAGGCATTGTATTATTTTTCAATAATTTTTTCTTTACCAGTATAGTCTTATTTTTAAGGTCACATATAAAGATTGATAGTCTGGTAAAAATCCTATTACTTCAGTTTCCTTGAAAAAAGTTTAATCATTGAAAATAGTGATTCCTCAGGTTACCATTTCATAGAGTTGGTAAAATTTTAGAATATACTAACTAAAAAGCAAGGGAAAGTATGTTCTTCTTGTAAACAGGAAAATACTAAAGATAATTTAAAATCCAATCAAATAATACACACAAACATTCAATATGGAGAACTTCAGACTCGAACTGTTTTAAACAGTAAAATGATTTCTCACAGTATACTTTTCTGAAGATGAAAATAAGGAATCCACTTTAAGTCAATAATCTATATGCACACAACTGTATTTTATGTGTGCATCAAATGTGTTTGCGTGTGAAATAAATCAAATGAAACTGGCAATAAATACAAGGTATTAACCGTATGAAAATAAGTGGAGGAAAACATACTAAATTTGTATTAGCAACTTGGTTCATATTCACTAACTTAGTAAGGGAGAGGTTAGCAGTTACACAATCATACAGAACTTGACTTAAATTGATGGCTCACCACTTACTAATTTTGAGTCCTTAACAGTTAACATCTAAAGAAATATATAGTGTGGATAAAAAGGGGCCACATGCTAACCTGACTAGCTCAGGAAGGCCTGCATGGCGGCCTTACAAACTCAAGAGACTTAAAGTAACCACAAAGGATGGTCTGAAATTAAAAATTTTTTATCTAAAAAGCAATTTATGGTAGATAGTCATGTACTATGCGGGTATCTTCCCTGACAAAGGCCAATCTTTACCTTAACTGAGCCTGTCGATTGGCTTTTTGCATCTAAGATAACATCATTAGAATGTCAAAGTAATTTTCCTTTTTCCGAACCCCTCAAAGTACAGACACCACTCTGGAGACTACAAGTCCCCTCGCTGTATTGAGCTGTCAAGTGTTAACTATCCTGCACCCACCTAAATAAAAAAAGTATCTGTCTATCATTTTACTTTTTATCCAATTCCAGAGGTCCAGCCCTTTCTGCTTCACTTTCTCCCACTTCCCTAATCTATCACCAATAGATTTCACGTAACCCACTTACATCCTCTCTTTTGATGTAATGTATAAAACAAGGTGCAAAACTGCCATTCTCCAGAGCATTATCCCAACCCGCTGAGATTCTGCTTCTTGGCATCTGGCAAGAGTTTGGCTCAAATAAACTCACAAAAATTCTTCACAAGTTTGAATGTTTCTTACATTAACAATAGTGTCACAGTTACAAGCTCACGCTTAAAATTTATAGACTTCCTGGGTTCAAATCCTAGCTCCAACACTTATTAACTATGTGATCTGGAGGAAAGCTACTTAAGCCCTTTACCCTTCAGTCTTACCTGTAGAAAAGGATATCTACACTTCATTGGACTATTTAAGTTAATACACATGAAGTACTTTGAACAGTCCCTAACACATTATAAGCACTGATAAATGTCAGATGCTTTTAATATTAAAGCTGTTTCCACATTCAATAAATAGAAACAACTATCTCAAAAGGCTGTTAGCCTATATAATAAAGGCCTAATATGCAAATCAAACAAATGGCGGAACGACTGGTCGGCAAGAGGTGGGGCTGGTGAGCGGGCGACGCCAGTTCAGCAAAGACAGGTGCCAGTGAGCAGAGGGAGTGGATGGCGACCAGGGGGTGGCGGTGATCAGTGGTAGCGGGGCAATGGGGGGCAGGGCTGGCCCCTCACCGACCACAACAAGCCCCTGATTGGCCTGCTGGTCACCTCCCACAGAGGGAGGCCAGTCTGTGGCTTAGGCCTGCTACATCCCCTAAGGGCTCCCAGACTTTGAGAGGGCACAGGCATGGCTGAGGGACCCCTACCCCCCCCCCCAATGCACAAATTTTCGTGCACCAGAACTCTAGTAGTAAATAGAAATGCACGAAGAACACATCTTATATACATGAAATATATACCAAGTACTCAATATGCAGTACCTATTACCACCAGAAAACAACACTGATGGTAATGAGATTGATGAGGAGGAGGATAGCAACAACAACAGTCATTCATAGTAATAATTGTGTCATCTTTGAGTTGTTCTCTTTTCACCTTCCCAAACAATTACCCAGTTACATAAATTCTATATCCTTGAAAGCTATCTTTTTCTCCATCCTCACTGGCACTGGCATAAAATCCCTCATGCATGCTCCATAGATCAATGCCACAACAACCTACCAACTGATCTGTACTAGCCCATTTCAATCCATTCCTCACATGCCAAGATGAGTTTATTTGATCATGTGACTCCCCACGATAGCATCTTCAATAATCCCCCAGCCTTTGGAATATTGTTCAAATTCCTGATTGTGAATTAAAAGTCTTTCAGAATTTGGCCCTTTCTACCTCCCTCAGCTAATCTTTTTCCAATCACTTTGCAATCTAAGCTAAGATGTACAACTCTCACCTATCTGTGGTTCCCCAAACACATGCTAGGTCAACTCTGTGCCTTCCTGTAAGCCTAGAATACTTCCTTCTCCCTTTCCTTACTCCCATTCTGACCACTTAATGGCACCTCCTCCATTCCCTGACATCCTGTCCCATTCCCCCCCCATGTTTTCTCCTTCTAGTCAGAATGAACTTGAGGATTAGTATTGTAAAAGTGTTCTTAACATTTAAAACCCAAGTAGCTTACTCTTCAGTTCTAACAGCTAGATCAATTTAAGCTATAGGTGTGTTTGTAAAGATTTTTAATATTTAAAAATTAATCAGGCTGTTTACTGAATAAGTATTAAGCATCTATTATATATAAAGTTATGCTTGATCCTTACTGGTCATATTCAGTTCTAACAGCTAAAACTGAAGGTTTGGGCCAAAAATGTCACTTTTAATTCCAGATTTCATGGTTCTACAATTTCAGCTTATCATCAAGAATTTAAAAGTGAAAGTACAAGTAAAAAAGTAAAAGCAAAACTAAAATGAAATACTATTTAAATGTAAATATTCAACCATTTTCATACGGAAAAACAAGGTTCTTTGTTTTTACCCTCTAGATTTTAAAACAAAACAGATACAAAATAAATTTCAAACAGCATTATAGTTCCAATGTAGAACTGGGATATATTCTTCTGCCCTACATTAATTGTATTTTTTAATTTACTGCTTTTCAAAAAGGGGTATTTTCATCTATTTGGTTTCACTCTATAGTTACCAAAGGCTTTCAAAAAAATTTAGGAATAAATGACTCCCCCATGTGGAGATCAGCTTACATAGACTTTCTCTTACAAGCTTGGCAAGTTATTTAGCTTCAATATGATAATAAATTTTGAAGATGAACACAATTATAACCTTTTACCTATAAAGGTTAAGTAGATAAAAGGCTGACCATAAAGTGACACAAAGGTTCATGACAGAAATGTATGTTAAAGAATAATACCTGTAAAAAACATGGTTTGAAAATTTTATTTGTAAATTGAACACTTTAACAATTTTAAAGTGAGTGTCAATTTAAGCTATAGGTATGTTTCTAAAGATTTTTAATATTTAAAAATTAATCAGGTTGTTTATTGAGTAAGCATTAAGTGTTTAAGCATCAACAATTAGATATAAAATTATACTTGACTCTTCTTGTACGTAATATTAGAAAGCAGAGAGGCTCAATTTATTGTGAGAAATGTTTATATCCCAAAATTGAAAGCTGAGAATTTACATATTAATGATTGAGATCCTGCTTTTACCTCTATTACCAAACTAATTATTGAAAAAGTTTAGCCTGTAATCAACCAGTTAGTTAATATAGTTAAGTAAAAATGTACTAAATTCAGAAACAAAAGTTTCAAGCTCTTTAATATTACAACAGTATTCTGGCCTCAGAGTAGAATCAAGATGAAGGGTATACCTTCAGTGTGAGTATATTCTCATTTGCTATTATTTTTTCAATATCTTCCCTCTTTCTAGATTCCATTAAAAAAACACACATATGTAAAAGGATTAATAAAATATAAATCTAAAAAATCTAAACAGAAATCAGTCATAGTGTGAGGGAAGCTGTTAGGAGAAACAAGTATAAATATAGCTATCTATCATGCAATTGCTAGTGGGTCTTTCTACTTGGTCATATAAAATATATCTTAGAGCAGAGACAAATACACTCATTATCAGATACTGTATTCACAGGTAGGAGTCATGTTTGAGATTCTCTCATGAAAAGCAATCACTTGATTATAATGAAGATTCTATGACTTCATCTCCCGTAATTGTCTCCATTGTAAAATAAAGGAACAAATTCACTGCAAGGTGGACAATCTAGTAATAATTAGAAGGATTAAAAAAAATGTTCATTCACTACTAAGTTAATATAGATTTTAAAAACCAATTTAAGCACTTTACTATTTTAAGTTTCTAGAGCTTCATATGACTCATTATATTAAAAGTCAAGTAAGCTCCTCCTCAATATGATTAATTTTGCAAATAGTATGAAGAATATTAGTCTTAAAACTAGGAGACAGGAGACCTAGGTTTTGGCCCCAGCTGTAGGCTTCAGGATCCATATGTGTAAAATGAGAGGGTAAGTTTAAGTATAGATATGGAAAACTCAGCTCCTGGTTTTATTTTCCAAAATTAAACTTCATGTTTTTTATATGAACAGTATCTAAGTTTCAAAAAGGAAAATTATATAGCATAATATAAGCCTCCAATTTCCTGTCTGAAACTTTTAAGCCTATTTTTATAGAAAACTATCCAATAACAACTAACATTTGTAATGTGCTTTTAGGTTTATAAAATGTTAGTAACAATTGTCTATGGGAGGTAGTATTATCCCAATTTTACAGAATGGAAAACTGAGGCTCAGAGTTCAATTAAACATGGTCAATTCTTTTGGTTAAAAAAAAAATAGGTATTTTACTAAATTGCTAGTCTACAAAATTGTTTGATAAACATTATTTTTAAAGGTAGGTGATTCTAAAGCTGTCTTAGAATTATAACTCAACTACAGGAAAGAAAAAAGATTTTAGTTTTATTTAACCATAAGTTTGGTTAATTAAAATATTTTTCTTTTACAAAATGTTATAAACTCTAACAGTAAAAAAATTTTTAGTTAGTGTCAGGAGACTTTACAATAATTAGCCAGGAGACTTTAGAATATCAGGACCAAGTTACAAACAGTAGCTAAGGTGAAAATTCGAATACTTACTTTGTTATTTTGTGTCACCAGAATACTTCCACCCCCAGGTTTCAAAGGCACCTCTTCCATTGCTCCAAATACATCAGTCTCAACAGAAAAAGTCAATTCTAGACCCAGATCACTAATATCATTATCTAAAATCCACTGCAAATTCTTGGCATATTCTGGATCAATAGATGCCACATCTTGGTAATTTACAGGAATACCTAAAAATATAAACATACAGCAGTTATATTTTACATGTTTCTGCCTTTCCTTATCTGTTTAATGGTAAAATACTGCCCTCTACAGACACTATGTAAAACTGCAAAATATAATCACATTCACAGCATGATTTAAATGGATGCTAATTCTTAAATTTGAGGCTTAATTTTAAGCTTAGTTTCTTCCACATTTTTACAATGTAATCTTTCTTTAAAAGCACCATTCAGGAAATTATTATAAACTTCAAAAAGTGCCAATTCTCTTAAGTATACTCATGTCAAAATACATTCTTAGTATAAATATTCATACACTAAAATGGAAAAAAAATTGTAGGTGTTTTTTTTTTTCTTTCCCTCAGGCCCTCATCTAAATGCCTTACATATACATATAGTCTCTAATCAAAATAAAAATATTCTCATTCAAAATGCCATCACTTATCAAATTATATTTACTTAAAGACTATAGAGAAAACACTTTAAATAAATAAATTAGAGCCATACCAAGAATGTGCTTATAGAATGATCTTGTGAAGTAAATGTTGACCAGTTGCCTATGATTCAAAGCTAATCCCAAGATCTGTCCAGCAAAACGGAAATAGTTCAGGTGATCAGGATTTACATAGGAATTGCTATTAGGCTGAAAAGTTGTTCCTATTAAAATAAATACAAAATAATGTATTTTAAAGAATCTATATGCAGAAGAGACATCATTTTAATGCAGATAAATTTGTTCATATAAAACTTCAGCAAAGCTAAAGTTATGTATTAATTTCCACAGGAATTTTCTTTGTGAAATATATAACAGGCAGTGAAACCAGAAGTACAAAAGACACTAATTCACACAGTATATCACAGTACATCTTTGTGCAGAGAGAAAATTTTCGAATACTTTTAAACTGTACTTTTAAGTATTTTAATTGGAAGATGTGTCAGAGAGATCCTGGAAATAATATATTAAAAGATCACATACATACACACACAAATACACATAAACACACATGGTTCCCTGGACAGTGTGGATAAATAACTACTAGGCTGTGAATTAAGGCAGACATTGTCTCATTCATGCAGTAGGTATTTACTACTATTTGTTCCTTGAGGAACACAGCACTATAAGAAAATAACTAACTATTCTTAATTAATAGAACTACTACTCAATGAACTTGGTGTCTTTTAACAATTCTCAGAAAATCACCAGAAGTCCACAAGTCAACCAATTCATGTCATGGCAAATAATCAAGGTTAAATAAGTACCTCTGAGGTATACAAGTAAAAATGGCAAGGGCAATAGTTACCCATTACTGTCAAAATCTAGAGCAATGGAGTATATGACTCCACTTATATGAAAAAGATCTGGAAATAAGACAGTGGTGACAGTTACACAACACTATGAATGCACATAGGGCCACTGAATTATAACACTTCAAGATTATAAAAATGGTAAATTTTGTCACAATAAAAAACACCTCAAAAATATCTAGTGCAATGAAAAAAACTAATACAAAGACCTCAACTTTAAGTAACCCTTCTTCCCTGTTTTTCTGTGATAATCACTAACTTGGATCACAAATCCTCTTATCATCCAACAAATATTTATTGAGTTTGTGCTAGCTAAAATAAAGCATCTAATCTAATAAAAGAGTAATATGCAAATTAACCCTCACTCCATTACACCTAAGCCATGCCCACCAGCCAAGCCATGCCCACCAGCCAAGCGGCGATATGCAAATTAACCCAGCCAAGATGGCGGCCGGCAGCCACGGAGCTAGAGCAAACAGGAGCACCAACGATGGAGGAAACTGCCTGCCTAGGCCACTGTGGCCTCTGCTCAAGGCAACGAAGTTTCAATTATAGAAGATAAATAAACACCAGAAACCTGCTTTCAGCCAGCCTCACTGGGACTTTGGGTCAATGGGAGCTGTGGCCAGCCTGCAAATGGCCCTCAGCCCCTCACCCAGGCTGGCCAAGTACCCCATTAGGGACCCAAACTCTGAAGGAGCTGTGGGCAGCCTGAAAACGGCCCTCAGTCCCTCACCCAGGCTGGCCAACCCCCCATGGGGTGAGGGTCCCCACTGGGGGGCTTGGGAAGCCTGCAAACAGCCATCAGCCTCTCCCCTAGGCACGCCAGCAGGTGGACATCCCCCGAGGGGTCCCAGACTGCAAGAGGGCACAGGCTGGGCTGAGGGACACTCCCGAGTGCACAAATTTTTATGCATTGGGCCCCTAGTAATAAAATTAATAAAACTGCATCAAAGGAAAATAAAGAAACAATGAAAAAGTACTAGAGAGTGAAAAGTTTAGTCATCTAGTATACATAGTACTTTGGCAATAATTCCCTTTGTGCTTTGTTGTTCTTTGATTTATCAGAATTGCCATTGGACTAAATTGCCATGACCAATTTACTGAGATATAAGGTGCAAATTTGGAAATTTATGGATGAATGATTTAAAAGAGCCACATGAAGCTAATCATTCACTGTTAAGTACCTTTAGAGAATCATAATGTAAGACTGGGTATTAAAAGTCAAGGCAAAGTTCTATGGGATAAAGAAAGACTTTAAGGATAAACATAGTCATAATTTCAAAACATACAATATTCTGAGAATAAGCATAAATGTTTCTTAACTATTAAAAGAATGAATGCTTAGGGTTAGTGATGAACCAGCAAAGATTTTTGATGGACTGAACTTTCCCACCCTTGTTCTATACAATTCCTTCTCTAAGTACTTTCTGAGAAGTCTGGGTTATTAAAAAGAATAGAAGAGAAATCAAAAGAAAAAAATGGGGGGAAATATTCAGGAAACAAATAATAGTTTTTAACTTGAAAGCTAGTTAAAACATAATATAAATTCTGTTATGTTTTAAGTTCAAAATAAAAGTAACAGTGATACTCTCAGGTATTTTCATTGCTTCAGAAAAATTGTATTGTACAATTTATTCTTTGATTTCCATAGTAGCATAAAAAGGGACAGAGCCTAACACCAAAGGCCAAACTCTTGGCCACTATAGCATATTACTTATCTAATGTAAGTATCTTAATCTAATTAGAAAGCAAGTTTTAAAGACACTATTATAGACATTAGGTCTATTCAAACATTTCCCACATTTAGGAAATTTTAATTCTCAAATGTAATTCCCTTCTTGTCAACTATACATAAGAGCAATTTCATCTAGATTTTAATCTGTTCATACAATGAACCCAAAAAGAACACTCATATGGTTTACAAAAAGGACAAATCACAATTTTTATAGTCTATGTGCTTCAATATATGCTCTACTATAAATTTATAGCACGAGGAAGTACCTCAACTAATTATTTCACACCAAATCTGTTTTTCAGGTATGGAACTGTATACAATAGACTCAGAATAAAGGGCTATAAAGAAAATAAATGCATCTAAAATACAATGCTTTAGCCTGGCCAGTGTGGCTCAGTGGTTGAGAATCGACCTATGAACCAGGAGGTCAAGTTTCAATTCCCAGTCAGGGCACATGCCAGGGTTATGGGCTCAATCCCCAGGGTGGGCCATGCAGGAAGGCAGCCAATCAATGATTCTCTCATCACTGATGTTTCTATCTCCCCCCTTCTCCCTTCCTCTCTGAAATCAATAAAAATATATTTTAAAAAACAAAAATAAAATACAATGTTTTAACGCTAAATCTTACATCAAAGATTAGACCTAAATAAATGAAATTTAATGCCACATTAGTCTTGTCAAATTCAACAAACTCATCTCATAGCAATCAAAGGAAACAGAGTTAAAGCAGGCAATCCCACATCATATATAATTTTATATAATAAAAGCTTAATATGCAAATCAACCAAAAGGCAGAATGACCGGTCGCTATGACGTGCACTGACCACCAGGGGACAAACACTCAACGCAGGAGCTTCCCCCAGCCCACAGGCACCAAGCCAGCCAAGGCAGGTAGAAGCGGGGGCCCATTGATGGCCCTGCCAGTTGTCCCACAGAGGGAGGCAACTGGCTGCAGTGGCAGTGTGAAGTGGGGCCTGCTAGCGGGCAGCGCCAGGCGGGCCAAGATGGGTGCAAATGGGGGTCCCCACCCGATCACCCTGCCAGTCGTCCCACAGATCGATCGGCCCTGATCACAGGCCAGGCCCAGGGACCTTCATTCACCAGGCTTCTAGTTTCAAAATAACTTCAAATACACCAAGTGTATCTAAGGAGCCCATCACACAGCTGGATGTCTACAGCTGCCTAGCATAACTGTATCCCTCCTCCACTTGCCTCTCTTAGAGTCATTCTTCTTATTCAAAGAAGATGTACTGCTCATTTGGTTGGATGCAATCAGGACCAAGTAATGAAGCACTCTACCCTTGTAAAAAAAAATTTAAACACTGGGAAAGAAAAAGGTTTTAGGGGAAAAAAGCAACTGTACATAGCATTTAAAAACTGAAATCCTGATGGACCAGAGAAACCAAGATGGCGGCATAGGTAAACAGTGGAATTGCTGCTGCACACCACCATTTCAAAACCACAACGAAAGGAAAAAACGGACACCGCCAAGACTGGCTGAGTGGAAATTCTACAACTAGAAAGAGACTAAGACTCAGAGGAGGTGCAGAAGTAAAGTGCAGAGGTATGGAGGTGCGCGAAGGGGGCTGGCAGAAAGGGCTGGCAGCATTTCGTACTGGAGGGAGGCACAAGCTCCCCACGGCTCTGAACTCCAGTTCCAGGCGACTTTCTGGGGACTCAGAATCATACGGGGAGAAACTCGACTATCTGGCACTGTCTGGCACTGGGAGGAAATCCAGAGCGGCTTGAGACCTGGTGCCCCTTAGGGCAGGGCTGAGAATCAGCCATAGCTGGTTGCTCCACCCTGTAGATTCCCCGAGACTCTGCCTCACCCAAGCTGTGCACAGAGGCTTTTGCATATACAAGGCTGGTAACCTCAGGCAGAAGCTAAAATAGCACCTCCTTAGAGTTCTAAGAGACTGTGTACCCAGTGGTCAAAGGGGACCACCCAGTCTACAACTCCTCAGACCCATAAGGGACACACTCAGGGGGCACACTCAGTGGGCACCAAAACCCCACTGGAGCAAGTCTTGCCCCATAAAGGTGTCTCCAGCATGGAAGTCCTCCCACCATAGACACAGCTGATTCTCACAGCCAAGTGGCCTAGAGGTCAATTCCTCTCAGTGAAACCAAAAACAATCAAGGCTTAGCTACAACAAGACTGTGCACAAAGCCTACAAAGCAGTGCACCAAGAGTATCCACCTCAGGTAATTGAGGAGACTGAGCCACTGGGCCCTATAGGACACCGAGCACAAAAAGACACTCTATCAACGTAGGGAAGCAGCCAAACTGCGGAGACAAAGAAACAGGTCACAAATGACTGAAATGGAGGAAAGCAAACGACTGGATATAGAGTTCAAAACCACAGTTATAAGGCTTTTGAAGAATATTCTAGAGACTGCTGATAAATTTAGTAGGACCTCGAGGATATGAAAAAGGACCAGCTAGAAATTAAGCATACACTGACTGAAATAAAGAATAATATACAGAGATCCAACAGCAGACGAGAGGATCGCAAGAATCAAGTCAAAGATATGAAATATGAAGAAGCAAAACTCACCCAGCCGGAAAAGCCAAAAGAAAAAGAATCCAAAAATATGAAGATAGTGTAAGGAGTCTCTGGGACAACTTTAAGCGTACCAACATCAGAATCATAGGGGTACCAGAAGAAGAGAGAGAGCAAGATATTGAAAACCTATGTGAAGAAATAATGACAGAAAACTTCCCCTACCTGGTGAAAGAAATGGACTTACAAGTCCAGGAAGCGCAGAGAACTCCAAACAAAAGGAATCCAAAGAGGACCACACCAAGACACATCATAATTAAAATGCCAAGGGCAAAAGACAAAGAGAGAATCTTAAAAGCAGCAAGAGAAAAGCAGTCAGTTACCTACAAGGGGGCACCCATAAGATTGTCAGCTGATTTCTCAACAGAAACTTTGCAGGCCAGAAGGGAGTGGCAAGAAATATTCAAAATGATGAATAGCAAGAACCTACAACCAAGATTACTTTACCCAGCAAAGCTATCATTCAGAATTGAAGGTCAGATAAAGAGCTTCACAGACAAGAAAAAGCTAAAAGAGTTCATCACCACCCAACCAGTATTATATGA
>PVJC01016295.1:0-18899 GCA_004026665.1 Murina feae | reverse complement strand
AATCTGGTGAACAGAATAAACTGGTGAATAGAATAGAATCAGGGGCACAGAAAAGGAGTGAACTGACAATTCACAAGGGAAAGGGGTGTTGGGGGTGTGGGAAGAAACTGGACAAAAATCGTATATCTATGGATGAGGACAATGGGCGGGGGATAAGGGCAGAGAGTGGGGTGGGAACTGGGAGGAGGGGAGCTATGGGGGGGAAAAAAGAGGAACAACTGTAATAATATGAACAATAAAGATTTTAAAAAAACACGCTGAAATCTACCTTTACTTGGATATGTGTCTATGAAGTTACAAAACTCTTAGTAACCTCACACAAATGAGGCAGTACACTAATCATTTCCATTTAGCCTACAATGTCAAATTCAGTTCTATAAGTCACAAGTACCATTTCAACAAACAGAGTTTTTTATCTGTATTAAATGGTTAAATAAGAACTTCTTAGTTGTCAGGTCTTGACATTTTAAAAAGACTGAAAATTAAGTTACTATACATAAATACATTGTAACTTAAGATTTGATACCATGATTTCTAGACTTGGTTTGTTATAACCAATAAATTGAGGCTTGGAAACTTAAATAGTATTAGCAAATTTTAATTTTTCCAAATAAGCACTTGTATTATTTTCACATCATCTACTATCACTATTTCACTAAAGGAAATTTTAACTCAAGGAAAGTAGACTAAAGCACAATCCTTAAAGTGAATAAATTTAGTTTTAGTTTACAAAGAGCTAATGAAGTTTCTTGGGGGCAGCATTAGTACTTGAGACAAGCATTGGAGAATCAACTTTTTAGAGGAAAGACTGATAGACTGAGTCAGTTTCCATTCATTAACTGTGCTAACATAGACAAAAACTCTGAATTTTAGTTTTCTTTTCTATAAAATGGGAATACCCAACCTATATTGAGGGCTACTAGTGGAATCAAAGAATAAAATACACTGAAGTAGTTTGAAAGAGAAAGAGTTTGAACAGAAAAAGTTGTGGAGGCTGTACAACTTACCATCAGCTGACTGGGTAAACAATGCATAATCAGGATTGACTATCTCATTAGATAGAATATCAAACCATTCACGCACAACACCTTGACCCTGCGTTCAAGAAAATAAAATTAAGTATCAACAGAAATATAGAAGATGGGGAAGTTTTTTGTAAACAATAAAATTAAAAGCATATTAAATTTCTTCAATTACCAATTAAATTTTATTCAAGTGTATTTTAATCTTTTATCTACATTGATCTTCACCACTTATGTTTATACCCACCATGCCTTCTTCTCCATGGAACCGTACAGCAATTCCTTGCTTTAGCTTTGCACAATTTGCTTTTGACACGACTTCACAGCTACTCCTAAAAATGGAATCTAAATATGCAGCATTGGTTAATTATACATATTAAAATTTACAATAGCTAGTGTTTGGGGGCTCACATGCACAGCATTTCTTTTGTAAGCATACCTCTGTGAACCAGCAGGATGTCATTCTCACTCACTGGCCTATGCACCATGTCTGAATCTGCTTGTCCTGAATGCAAATGTTCATAAAACCATTCACAGCGATCTTTAAATGGCTGCCCCAACAAATAACAGTAAAATATGTTAGTGTTTCTGTCATCTGTTAAATTTACTTAACTAGCATGCTAAATACCCTTGCTACAAGTAATCATCCTTAGAACTTTATACCAAGTAGTTCTAGATAATGTCCTGACATTTCAACAACTATTTACAAAAAGGCAGAGCATGGCTAAAATACTTTGACTATCTAAGAATGTATTGATTAAAATTCCTAGCATTTCTGCCTAGCTGGTATGGCTCTGTGGCTGAGCATGGACCTGTGAACCAGGAGATCATGGTTCGATTCCCAGTCAGAGCACATGCTGGAGGTTGCGGGCTCGTTCCCCAGTAGGGGGCATACAGGAGGCAGCCAATCGATGATTCTCTCTCATCCATCAGTGATGTTTCTATCTCTCTCTCCCTCTCCCTTCCTCTCTGAAATCAATAAAAATATATTTAAAAATAAATTTTAAAAAATGTCTTGCATTTTCAACAGAAAAGACAAATTACGTTATCTAAGAACTTAATGTCATATATGTAATTAAATATATTTACTCTCATTTTCTTTTAAACCCAGCAAGGCTTATAAAAAATGAATTTTCACATCCAGAAAAATTATGTCACATGTTCCATTTAAGTTTTCATGAAAATAATCTTTTACATCTAACTTTATTCTTATTCCTATTATAACCTCTGAATATATGCAGCAACCAAAAAACGAATTTGTAACTCCCTTCTTTCCTTCTTCCTTCCCTTCCTCCACCTAAAAATTAAAGAATACAACCTCTTAAACAGTAAAGAAAGTCTCTACCTTTTGTTCATTTGCCAAATATGCAACTGCATGTGATTTGCAATATTTTTATGATTACTCAGAAAGTGCTACTGAGTAGCCAGCATGTGCCAACACTGCGGGTAACATAAGAGCTATAAAAATCTAAAATTCTTTGCTAAAATTTTTTAATACAGTTAAAGAAATGAAACTATCATTAGAACAATACATATATAATAAGTTCTAAATAGTGAAGTACAATAAAGTAGAGTGCATTAAGAACGTGAAGAAATTAAGAATCCTCTAAGAACTTTGTGTTCCCACTGTAAAATAGGGGAAATAATACCTTATGTGGTAACTGTGAGGATTAAGTGAAATAATGCACATATAAGGCATGATAATAATTATAATCATAAATTCGCTAACGTTTATTGAAGCACCTGTAGGTTTTAAGCACTTCAGATGCATTTTGACATGTAACCCTCTCAACACTATAAAGAAGAGGGACTCTTACTGTCCTCATTTCACAGAGGAAAAAATGCAGCATCTGGAGCTTATCTCATAGAAATACTTCACAGCCAAAATGCTCAATGAGAGGTGTTGCTCTTATTATCACTCGTAATAATGTTAAAATTATTGCTAATAAGACTTAAAATTACGTTAAATGTCTTTGCCATTATAAGATATTAAATATTAAATTATATCTTTTATCTATAAAACGTGAACCAAGAAATAAAAGCAAATGACAATTTTTTAAAGTAATTCAAATGAAACATAAAAAATATAAAATTCTACCTTTAAACGCTAATAAGATATCTGTAAGATCAAAGCATCCACATACATATACACATACCTACAAAGCCAAAGGACAGATTTTTGTATGTAAACTTTTTCAGTACCTGCATTTCCATAAAATAATTCACAAAACAGGGCTGATTACAGAGGTTCCTCCTATTAGCATTTGTACAGCAATACAAAATGTTTCTCCCTTTAACTACAAGCCACCTGAAAACCACCAACAGAACAATAAGTCAATCCCTTAGCAGAGATCGTTTTTGTTTTTAACTGTTTTTTTGGAACAGCCACCAAGTTACAGAAAATTTCTAAGTATAGTAGAATACAAAGTATTTCTTTTTCCTGATGTGAGAGTAAGCTGCCAACATGATGTCAAGTCTAAAAACTTCAGTGTGCACGTCTCACAAACAAGAGAATTCTTCTACATACCAGAAAACAACTGCCAAAATCAGAAAATTAACAGACACATTACTACAGCGTATCTAATCCTTAGACCTAATTCAAGTTTTGTTCTTTTCCTAATAATGTCCTTTATAGCACAATACCTTAAGAATTTTATTTAGTGGTCCTGTCTCATTCTGGTAGAGTTTTTCATTGTCTTCTTAATTTTCATGACTTCGATACTTTTAAAGATTGCAAGTCACTTATTTTGTTAGTATGTCTGATGTTTCCTCATGACTAAATTCAGAGTGTGCATCTTTGGCAGGACTATTTAAAGAAGTGATGTGTGTGCCAGTTCTCTGTGTGCCAAGTCAGTGGGCACACTGATAGTTCTGCTTTGGTCACTGCCAAATGTGCCTACTATAAAGTTTTTTGTTTGTTTATTTTTATTTTAATCCTCATCTGAGGATATGTTTATTAATTTTAGGGAGATAGATACAGAGAGAGAGAGAGAGAGAGAGAGAGAGAGAGAGAGAGAGAGAGAGAGAGAGAGAGAGAGAGAGACAGACATTGATTGGCTGCCTCCCATATTCACTCCAATTAGGGATCGAACCAGCAACCTAGGTATGTATCCTGACCAGGAACTGAATCCACAACCATTTGGTGTACAGGATGACACTCCAATCAACTGAGCCACCCAGCCAGGGTAGTAAAGGCATTTTTAAAATCTTTGTAATTTGTAAGTATTCCATGGGAACATACTTTGAGACAGTAAAAATATCCCTCACATCATCAAACTTTCCATGTATTCATTCATTTTTTTCAATACAGACTCATGAGTTGGTTGTATTTATAATATTTTGCCATCATTATTAATTTTGATGGCCAAATTGTTCCAGATTTGGCCAGTGGAGTACATTCAAGCTGGTTCTGAGTCATTTTTAATGCTGAGTCATAATTCTTTAAAAATTTTTCTTGCCCATAAGATGTTCCAGGCTCATCTGTACTTTCACTGACCTAGTCCTAGAATTAGCCATTTCTCCAATGAGTCCTGATTCATTAAGAATGGTATTCAGAGACCAAGAACTGGGTGCTGGGTTAGCTATATCTATCTATCTACATTAAAAATTATAAGCTCACACTGCCATCTCCAATTCCACTCCAAAGGCATATAGTTCATTCTATTTTCCTGCATTTTGTAACTCCTTTCTCCAACAATGATAAACAAAGCTCCCACTATATTCACTATACTTACTTATGTGAACAACCTGTATGTAGCTTACATGAACTGTTTGTTCACTGCATGCATGCCCTGTACCCCACTTAGGCTTTGTAAAACTACTCTGAGCTACTGTCACCACCCTCCACACTGGACAGTCTCCGTATGTCACTGCAACTCACATACTCCATGCTGAGGCCCTCTTCTACACAGACACCCTCCTTACCACCAGCTCCAAACACCGTAAGAGAAACACCACAATGTTTGAGGGCACCTTCCTCACTCTGGCCAGGCAACAAAACACTCTGTGGGTCAAAGGGGCGGGTAAGGTGGATAGCTGATGCAGATGCTTTTTGACTGAACTGTTCAGAAAGGGAAGGGATAAAGGAAGTGAAAAGCAAAAACAATATTAAAAAATAGCAAACTACCTCTTTCAAAAACTAAATTTCTTTCACCCATAATCTCATTTGCCCTAGAATGGAGTCACACAATACAGGTTAAGAAAATGAACTTAAGAACCAGACAGACTTTTAAATTCTGGTTCTCCCACTTGGTGCTGAATAACTTAAAGTACTTAAGTTTAGTTAAGAGTACCCATCTCACATGATTGTTATAAAAATAAAATAACCCACGTAAAAAATGTATGGTACCTGGCCTAAAGTTAGCATTCAATAAAGGTAAGTTATTATTACTACCTTCTCTTTTACATTACCATTATTAAACAGATGTCAAAGGATACCAATAGACATTTGTATAATTTTGTCAGATTTAGTTCTTAGCTTTAAGTTCTGAAAGAATCAGTGTCCCTAAAGACATTTAAACACACCTGTAGTACTTATCCTATGACTACTACCCAAACCACAGCCTGCAGTCTATCCTACACTTCTGACAAAGTGTTTCCTAAAATTTTCCCAGGGTCATGTCATTCTCCTAAGACAAAGCTATCACTGGCTCACGCCACCCTAGCAAACAAAGATTCTTTAATATAGTAGTCGAGGTTTAAAAAGGGTGACCTAAATCTGCCTTTCCAGAATTGTATCTCATTCCTCACACAAAATTTCTGCTTCACCCAACTATATGTCCATATCTTAACTAGAATGTTCATCTTCCCCATTTATTCTCTTCAAATTTTGCATGTTTTTCAAGGTCCACTTTAAAAACCATCTCTTCTTTGAACTTCCTCTGGATTATAGCAGCCAGAAGCAAGTGTTTCATCCCTTAATGCCTGAAGAACCAGGTAATACTGTAATTACTATCTTATAGGCTCATTTATTATCTCCTCTGCTAGACTGAATTAAGATCCTCTAGGAGAAAAGATACGTCTTCTACCTCCAAAACAACTACCATTAATTGAACATATATGCCAATCACTATTTAATACTCTTAATAGTTTTATCTCTATTTTACAGATGAAGAAACCAAGACTCAAGGATGGTGGAACTGTGCCCAAAGTCACATGGCTGTTAAGTAGTAAAAAAACGCTTCTGCTAACACATTACATGAAACATGAGACATGTGGAATGACCCTGGCAGAGGAAAGGTTCTCAGGTCAAATAAATTTGGAGGATGGACAAAGGTAGATCACTCTTTTTTGTAGATGGCTTCTCAAAGCCTTTACCGTGATGCTGATAAACTTCACAAATCTCCAACAGGGCATATTTCCCAAAATATTTGGGGATAAAATCTTTTTCTCAAGGACCATGAGATTTACAGTGCTAGTGTTCCATGAAGCTCATTTCAGGGAATGTGGCAACATGCTCTGCTGTCTTTCAATAGCCACTGCACATAGGACCTCAATACACATTTCTTGAAGAAGAAAAATTACTCCTCATACTAAACAAACATACTAACGTAACTTCATATAGTAAAGAGTAAGGTAATTTTACTCCTTTATAGCAGGAGGTCTCACGTATAATAATTGCTTCACTAAACAGTACTCAAATTTAGAAAGTCAATTTTCATTTAAATAGACTAAAAACAAGATTAAGAGAAATTTATACCTGTGCTTTTATGATATGCATAAATCTTGACATCAACTCAGGACATTCAAGGAGGAAGTGAAAGTGGTCAAATATAATTTTGGGATTTCTGAAAGAAAAATACATTTTGTTTAAATGTACAGAAACGATGACTAGCATTAAGTGAAATGCAGATGCAGATATATGGATACTGAAACAGAAGAGCAACACACCTACAATACTTTCACTTGTCACTGAACATTATTTTAATAGTTTAACAGAAGTAACATTTTTTCTGTTGAGATGAAAACATAAAGAAAGACAAGATTACAAGGGCAGTCCATGAATCCAAGAAAGCCTTACCTGTTAACAAAGCATTTTAAGACTTCATCGTGTTTGCAGACGAATTCGATGAAACGGGGTGAAGTCATTCTGTGGGGAGTAAAAAAACAAATAAGAACACACAGACAAAAGTTGATATATGGCAAATTTGAAAACTATGTATTAAACTAGACTGGCTTCTAGACAAAAATTGGGTTTGGATCATCTTTACAAATTTAAGAAATTGAGGCATGCCTAGCCAATCTATAAAATGAAAAAATACAAAATTTTCATTAGCATATAAACAAGTGACTTTTTTAAAACTTTGAAATGTTAATAAGCATCTCTGGTCTATACATTTCAAATACATAATAAAGTGACCCTATACAAAGTGGCATTCAGCATTCCTCATGCTAATAACTTATAGAATGGCTATCAAATTCTAGATTGGTACAAATATCCTAAAACTAGATCAGAATAGAACTTAAATTCAACAAATTATCAGCTGTTTTTACTGAAATTACAAAAAATAAAATAAAAAATCAAAGCATTTCTTCACCTATCAGAGATGCAATAAGCATCCCATGTAAGCCTTGACAGTTGGGTTTCCCATTGTGTAATGCAGGCGCCTGACTTAAGTTTTGGTTGCCAAGGCTTCTGCTTCAAAGAGGCATACACTTCAAAGATGGCTATCTTTTTTTTTATTTCATTGCTTAAAGTATTACAACAAGTGATAGATAAGTATTACAACAGATGATAGATAGATCTCCATTTTTCCCCTTGCCCTTCCCCCCTCCTCCCTACCCCCCAGTTTCCCGTGTCCACTGATTATGCTCCTATGCGTGCAAGTCTTTCATAAACACATTGCCAGCCACCCAACTAGATAAGAGCCAGGTCACCTCCCCCCATTGAGGCTCCTTTGTTTTAGAGATCTTGATTGACTTGGATAACGGACCATTTAGGCCACTTGTTTTTTCCTCTTCCCACACTTTAAATTCCCACTCTTATGTTTTAAATTCACCAATAAAGACTGAGCACCAGAAAACCCCCACCTCCGACCCCCCAAAAAGCAGAACACCAGGCCCAACTCATACCATTTGTACACTAGCTCTCTAGTGGGCCTCATTCTTGCTCTCGCTCTCTCCCTGTGACCTCGCTGTGTGGCCCCAGGTGTGCCATGTAATTTCCAGACCTTGTAAGTAATAAACCTTTTTTTTTTTTCAAAGTTTCCTGATGGTTATTGCTGAAGGGCGCCTTGCAATCATAATAAGAACCACAAGGGCTAGACTAGCCACCAGATTGGTTATTGATAGGCTGAGACCTGCACAAAAAACAAAGCAGAAACCTTCTTACCCTGGAGGCATCTGACAAGAACAGCACATGTAAAAAGCTTGAATGACAGCACTTAGCCGGTTAGCTGTCATAGAAATAACATCCTGACAGTCTGCACCGGCTTCCTGTTTCCCTCCTAGAGCATCTGGTTTAGATTCTCTGGTACCAGTGGATAAATTTTCATAGCTCCCAGATCCTGGAGGTTCAAATGCAGGAATGGAAGTACCATCGTGATCTTGGCCTTTTTGTTTTAGTAAAATAGAAGTGATATCCGCTGAGTCCTTTTTGTTTTTCATCAGTTCTGTAGCTATTAAAACTAGCCATTCATCTAATGAGTGCCAAAGCAATTCGAGAGGCTAAGAGAAAAAGAGAAGTTTTTTAAAAAATATATCATTCTGAAATTCCAGCCAAACAAATATTATCAAAGAGAAAATTTACTCTAGATACTACTATTTTCCCTGGTTAATGTAACAGCAATGCCTATAGGCAAGTAACAAAAAGTTATGAATGTCATATAAATGACAATTTCTCCATCTATAATGAAAACTTAATTTGCATTTATGCATTCCTTGGAAGAAAAAGGGAAAGCTAAAACCTAACAAAAAATATATAAGCAACCTTTTTTTAAAAAAAATTCATTTAGTTTTAAAAGCATGCATGCATATTTCAATGGGTTCTTATTTTCATTCCTTTATAGAGATATAATTGGCATAAATATTGTATAACTTTAAGGTATAAAATGTGATGATTCGATACATGTATACATTGCAAAATGTTTACTATAATTTTATTTTTTTATTCTTATATGACCACAGAATGCTATAAACCAAATCACGTATTTTGGAAAGACACACCCTTACAGTACTTCAACTAAAATAAGTAATATTACTTCTAAAGACCACTATGGGAAGAGATTATGCAACTATATTTGGAACCTTAGAAAATGTTTAAATAACCTATTCTGCCAGAAAATTATTTCCAGTTATTATCTAACAAATCCTCCTGCTACATCTTAGACTTCCTCCAGGTTTCCATAACATTCTCTTTTTGAGAATATTTGACTTATTGAATTTACAAACAATTAAATCACCCTTAAGTCTCCACTTTAAATGTTAAACCAAAGAGCAAAAGACAAAATAAAATAAAACACCCACCACCATCAACAGAAACCTAATTCACTCATTCAGCAAGCATTTAATTAGCAGGGACTTGGTAAACAGGTAAGCAAAAAGAGAAACTAATTATACCCTTTCTGAGGTTGAAATTAGCACCCCTCTTCCACACAAAAGAGCTTTTCCATGATTAGGCACAGACTCCAGCTAAAGACTCAGTGTACCTGAGCTGCTTAAATGAAAGGCAAAAGAACTGGTTGCCACAAACACTGACATAATACCTTCACTGAAATGTCTTCTTTTTTTTTTTTTTTTAATCCTCACCAGAAGATATGTTTCTTGATTTGAGAGGGAGAGAAGAAGGGAGGAATAGAAAGAAACATTGATGGGTTGTTTCCTACTCGCCCTGACCTGGGATCAAACCTGCAATCTGGGCATGTGTCTTGACCAGTGATCAAACTCACAACCTTTTGGTGTACAGGATGATTCTCCAACCAACTGAGCCACCCAGCCAGGGCTTCACTGAAAATTTCTTTAATTCTAATCATGATTCAAGTTTGAGTCAATAGTTTCAGTTCATGAGCAAAACATTAAACCTGCTATAAAAGATGAAAAGAACTATGTCAACAAAACTATTTAGCTTTACATCAGAAAATGAACTTCTAAAACAGAAAGAACAGGTGTTAATATGTAAAACTGTTTGAAACAAAAGGAAAAAGGAATAATAGGCCTCTAAATGAGAAAGGCTAAAACCTAGAAAATCAACCATTGGATGGAGATGAGCCTAAGGCAGGAAATGATTCCTGCTGCTCAAGCAGATGAGAGCACTGAGCCTGAAACTATCACAATTTTATTTTCAAATACTGACAATGTGCAAAAATGAAAGGCAAAATTTCAATAACCCAGAATACTAAAAAAAAAACTAGAAAGTTTTCAATAAAGGAACATAGCGCAGAATTAAAAGAAAATGAGGGGGAAAAGAGAAGTAGTTAAATCATCTTCGGCCTTTCTTTTCTCTCTTTACCAGCTTTTCATTCTTCATTCACACACGCACTACAACAAAATCCCAACCTTGAGGTAGTTTTATTTAGGGACTTATCCATTTAAAGATTTGTGCAGAAAATTCATTCCTCAACCACAAAAGAATACTATGAAAATAACTTTATTTCTAACTGTGGTATTAGCCACAGACAAAAGGATTATAATATATTTTAAAAATTAAAAGTAAACCATATCTGTGATGCTTTCTCTACTCATAGTGATAAAAACATTAGACAAAATACAAAGCACTGTACAAATCAACTGATGCTGAAAAATGAGTTAATGACTATGGAAAACATGAGCCGGCTTCTTGGCAATGTGGAAATATTGCTTCATTTCAAATTATTGAGTGATCTTCACCACAGAATTACATTCTCCCTATAGTAACAATGACAAAAATATATAATTTTTAAAACATTTGTATATAAAATCCCAACTTGCAGAAAAATTAGAAATTTTTCCAGATCCACGTGCCAAAGTGAGATACAAATCTGACAGGAAAGCATTACTAACTTTACTAAGTCCATTAATAGGATCTTGAATTCTTGTTAGTCTGACTATTCCCATCTTGATAATGTCAAATGCCACAACTCAAAAGATAAGATTTTAAAGTTAAGTTTCTCAATCTTTCTTGGCTTCCAGTTTTTCCCAATTACACTTCTATGAAGCTGTTAATAGTCGCAGCTTACTATTCACAATAGCATATCAAGATTTAGGAAGCCTAAACTGTCCAGCCCATGCTCAGCCTTCTTCTAACCAGAACTCCCTCCTCCTACAGATGCTCCGAGAGTTCCAGGGCGCTAGATAAAAATCTCTTTAAACTAAAAAACTAGGTAAGTGTTCAGACAAATTTAAAGGACTTCTAAGATAAATGAGAAAACTAGTAACAGGATGTTAAATAATTTCACCTACTAAAAACACACGACCTATAAACCTATTCACTTTAATGGAAAACCTGTTAGTTAATTTTAATAGAGGGACATGCTACCTAGTTAATGAAACAGAAAATGGGGATCAATTGCTACCTTAGAAAAATGCAGTAAAAATTAAAATGATATTTCCAACTTAACATTACAGCAACTCCGCAAATGTTTAAAGATTTTTACAACTTGAATCATCCCACAATGAAGAGAAGACCTTATATACAAAAATGACAATGTTAATTTCTATTTTTTTTCTAAAATGGAGAGCTAAGTTTTATAATAAAAATGTTTTAACAAAGTGGCAGATCAAAATTTAAGAGAAAATAAGTGATCAGAGGCAAAAAATAGTTGTCAATAATGCAGAAAATAATGACTTAAAAAAGAAATAAAAATGCTAACAAATAATATATATTTTATACACACACCTCTAATCTAATATATATTAGAGGTCCGTGCACAAAAATTTGTGCACTTGGGGGGTGGGGGGAGGACGGGCCCTCAGCCTGGCCTGTGCCCTCTAGCAATCTGGGACCCCTTGAGAGATGTCCACCTGCTGGATTAGGCCTGCTCCCTGGGGGAATGGGCCTAAGCTGGCAGCCAGACATCCCTCTGGCAGCCCGAGGGCCCTCGGGGGATGTCCACTTTCCAGCGGGAAGCAGGCCTAAGCTGCAGTCGGACATCCTTAGCGCTGCTGAGGAGGCAGGAGAGGCTCCCACCACCACTGCTGTACTGGCAGCTGGCAGCCTGGCTTGTGGCTGAGCAAAGGTCCCCCTGTGTGAGCACACTGACCACCAGGAGGCAGCTCTTGCATTGAGCATCTGACCCCTGGTGGTCAGTGTGTGTCATAGTGAGCAGTCATTCCCAGTGGTTCTGCTGTTAGGGTCAATTTGCATATTACCCTTTTATTACACAGGATAGAAGCCTGGTGCATGGGTGTGGGCCGGCTGGTTTGTCCTGAAGGGTGTCCCAGATCTGGGTGGGGTTCCCACTGGGGTGTCTGGCCAGCCTGGATGAGGGGCTGAAGGCTATTTTCAGGCTGGCCACATCCCCTTTAGGGAGTGGGGTCTTGCTGGGGTACTTGGCCAGCCTGGGTGAGGGGCTGATGACTATTTGCAGGCTGCCCACATCCCCTTCAGGGAGGGGGTCCCGGCTAGGGTACCTGGCCAGCCTGGGTGAGTGGCTGATTGCTGTTTGCAGCGAGGCTGGCTACAATTTACTTAACTTCCAAAGCTGAAATTTTGCTGCTTTAACTGGAGCTCAGGTTGGGTTGCCCCTGACAACCCAGGCTCCCAGCGCTTCCTTGAGCCCAAGACTGGAAGCAGGTCTCTGATGTTTATTTATCTTCTATAACTGAAACTTTGTTGTGAAACTTTGTTGCCACAGCTGGCCTAGGCAGACAGGAACCTTAGATTCCTGCATCGCCGGGGCAAGCCTCCTGCTTGCCCTAGCTCCGTGGCTGCCAGCTGCCATCTTGGCTGGGTTAATTTGCATATAGTTGCTCTGATTGGCCGGTGGGCGTGGCTTGGATGGTGGGCATGGCTTGGGTGTAACAGTGTGAGGGTCAAATTGCATATTACTCTTTTATTAGATTAGATGTGCCATGCCTACCAGCCAATCAGAGTGACTGTATGCAAATTAACCCAGCCAAGATGGCGGCTGGCAGCTACAGAGCTAGAGCAAACAGGACGCTTCCATTGCACCAGCGATGGAGGAAACTGCCTGCCAAGGCCAGCTATGGCCTCCACTCAAGGCAACAAAGTTTCAAACATAGAAAATAAATAAACCCCAGAAACCTGATTCCAGCCAGTCTTGCAGAAACATTGGGTCAATGGGAGCTGTGGGCAGCCTGAAAACAGCCCTCAGCCCCTCACCCAGGCTGGCCAGGCACTCCAGTAGGGACCTGAACCCTGAAGTGACTGGGCAGCCTGAAAATGGCCCTCAGCCCCTCACCCAGGCTGGCCAGGCATGCCAGCAGGTGGACATCCCCTGAGGGGTCCTAGACTGCGAGAGGACACAGGCTGGGCTGAGGGTCCCCCAGAGTGCACAAATTTTTGTGCACCGGGCCCCTAGTATACAATAAATATACAGAATCTGGATTCCATGGAGAAAAAAAACTAAAAGGAAAACAGTGATATCTTCTTCTACTCAGTTATATATGTACTGACTGGGTAGGTAAAAACTAACAAGCATTCAATGCCTATAGAGAGGCTATTCAGCACACACTTATTTTCTGATAGCAGCAAAAAATGGCAAATTCAAATTTTAACCAAAAACATCAGACAATAGTGAATATAATGGTGACCATATCTATACATGATTTGTTTTTTCTATTCATAATTATAAATGAGTAGCAAGAATGAGTAGAAAATAAAATCAGGGGTAGATTCAGTAACTAACAGCATGAGCACAGTAAGAACAACTTCATTTAAAGTGAATGCTTCAGCAGTAAAACTCACTTAAAGCAGCATTGGAAAACCAATGAATCAATAATTTAGATTAGAATTTTACAGACATTAAATTGTCACTCCTAATGTTCAAGAAAGTGGTGGTATGTGAAAAGCCAAAATTTGAATTACAATAAGATGCATAACTTCCTTCTTCCAGGAGGTGGCACAATAGGGAAAGAAAAAAAGAAGAGAAAAAAAAGTGAGATCTCTTTCCAATACTAATTTAAAAAAAGAGAGAGGCAAGAAAGAGAGAAAGAGATAGATAGATCTCTCTGGCTCTTGAAGCAAATAGATGCAGAGATACTTATACATACCTTCCTAAAGGCTATCAGACCTATTCTAAGTATTAAGGAATCTACTAGTGTCAAAATGCTCACAAACCATTTATTTTTGTCTGTCAAAATTTTCCATGTAAGGATCATTTAGCATAACTCATTAATATAACTTCAGATTTTTACAGACAGTAAAGCTGTCAATCATAACTTGTTTTGGAGAAAGTGGCACATAAAAGCGGTTATATCAGTTTTTGGATAGAGAACCTATATTTACACTCAATGGACTGTTTAAAAAAATGTCTTTATGAACCCAAAAGCATTATTTTACACTATGAAAATTTCCTAAGATAAAATACCTTTAAAAAATAACACAGAAAGTTATTAAATTACACATTTATCCAAAATCCGAGTTACCTGAAAATATAATGCCATAAAAAAGCATTAATAATAGCAATTGCAGCCATGTTCTTTTTGTCTACTTCATAAAATTATCATTTAACACAAGTAGCAACACTGCCTTGGGTTTTATATGGAATCATTCTTCCAAGGATTCCATCCATAAATGTAATTATATAACAGGAACAACTGAAGCAACACAAGATGTTTAACAAAATACATATCTCAATGATTCTTCTTTGAAGTGATCCCAGGAATTAACTGTTGGTACCCAGTAACTGAAAGTAAACTTACTTTGAAAACATATACACACATAATAATAAAACCTAAATAAAAACTCAACAGTTTCTTTTCTTCTGAATAAGTAACATTTTTTAAAAAACATAATGTCTGCAATATGCCACCTTAAAAACCTATAAGCTGATTAAAAATTAGATTTGGTCATGTTTGACATTAAATATCTTTACCCTTAGAACAAAACACTAAAGGAATTAAAAGTTTACTTGTAAGAAAAATATAAAAGCTCACCAATTAAGACTTGCTGTTGATTAAACAGAGATGAAAGGAGGAGGTGTGTCCTAACTTAAAAAGTGATACAGGTATGAACCAAACTTACGTCCTGTGTATGAGGTTTCTGATTAATGAATGCATGCTTTGTCAAATTCATCTCTTTTACGTCTATCTTCATAACAACGTCATATACTTTTCTGACCTTGAACACCTGGCTTCTTGGTGTTTTATTCCCGTTGTAGCCCATATCGATTCCATTACTGGGAGAGGAAGGACCAATTCGAAAGACATGACAAAATATCCTCACAATCCTTAAAAGGCTCTTCATCTGAGCATCATAATTACTAGACAGGCTAAAAATAAAAATTAAAATATGAACAGATTAGATAGAATAATACAAATTACATTTCAAAATATCTATTTTAAAACATTTTCATGAATTGGCCATCTGTTTCATAATTTAATAAGTAAAATTCCTTTCCTGTCTTAACAGAGAACAGAATGTTTTAATAGTAAGTTACCAAATATATATTACTTCAATTGCATATGAACAAGTTATTAATTTTTAAGTCACCAGAATATAACCAATGATCAAAGCTTAAAATATATAAATATTTGTTTTAAGTACCTTATCTGGAATTATCTTAAAAGTATTTTCTTACAATAGAATCTTAAAATTATCAACTATTAATATAGCCTAATAATTTCATATTACTTTACCTAGTTAAAACTTCTTCCAAGCTAATTGGTCTAAAAAAATATCATTTTTCACTTTCCAACCAGTGAAATATCTCTTTTGTATGATACAAACAGATTATAAAACCCAAACTTCACCATATCCTTCTCAGTTGATCATAAAATAATTTCTTTTCAAGCCACCAGGTCTCAATATAAAAGTTTCAAAATTAGTTTCCTAATTTAAAGCCCTACCTACCACCTTTGGTTTTATTAGAGTACACTTCCAGTCAGTGTCTTACTTAGCAAAGGTTGTGATTTCTGTTCATTTACACATTAACTATTTTTACCTCAATTATAAATATACAGGAAGATAACTCATTTAATGAAACAAATCTGTGTGAAAAGGCCCTGAAGAAATACTTATCTTTATCAAATACTAGAGGCCTGGTGCACAAAAATTTGTGCACTCGGGGGTTCCCTCAGCCTGACCTGTGCCCTCTCACAGTCTGGGACCCCTTGGGGGATGTCCACCTGCTGGCTTAGGCCTGCTTCTCGGGGGGATCAGGCCTAAGCTGGCAGTCAGACATCCCTCTGGCAGCCTAGGAGCCCTCGGGGGATGTCCACTTGCCAGTGGGGAGCAGGCCTAAGCTGCAGTCAGACATCCTTAGCACTGCTGAGGAGGCAAGAGAGGCTCCCACCACCACTGCTATACTGGCAGCTGTCAGCCTGGCTTGTGGCTGAGCAGAGCTTCCCCTATGGGAGTGCACTGACCACCAGGGGGCATCTCCTGCATTGAGCGTCTGCCCCCTGGTGGTCAGTGTGTGTCATAGTGACCAGTCATTCCCAGTAGTTCTGCTGTTAGGGTCAATTTGCATATTACCTTTTTATTATATAGGATTCCAAGAATCAGTTAGACAAAAGGCTATTCATTTTTCAAAAGTGCGCTAAATAACATCTCACTTATCACTAATTAATATATATTTATTTTCTTTTTTTTAATATTTATTTTCTTAATTAAAATTTCTATTATAGTAAATGACCAAAATTACATCACTTTGGGGTTAAGAAACACAAAATGATTCACAAACAAATAAATAAATGAAAGGCAAACTGCAAAAATACCATTAAACATAATATAATATTAAATATCAATTGTAATTTAAATTTTTTTGTTTTAAATATTATTAAACATAAATTGGAAGAGGGAAATCATTTGTATTTAAGATTCTCTTAAGAATCTACCTTGGTAGCTGTGAGATAATAGTAAATATATCTATTGGTCTCTGCCCCCAGTTCCTGGGGTGCTCCTAAAACCCTTATAATTTCCTAAGTGATTGGAGCACTAGGAGCATCTTTTGTTCTAATAGTTGGTCTTTGATGTCAATTCCTAATACAGAAACCCTAAATCTCTTGGAATTTCCTGGGTGAAAGCATTGTCTATTGTTCTACTGAGGTGACTCTTGGTGGGCTGTGGATAGAATGGAAGCTAGTCACGAGAAAGGCCAAGCCATGATTAGAAGTTTGGAATTTTCAGCCTCCCTCATCCCAAACCCATTCTCCAGAGAGAGGAGAGGGGCTGGAAGTGGTTACTGTTTCACATGCCTATGTGACAAAGCCTCCATAAAAAGCCAAAACATACGGGGTTTAGGAAGCATCCAGGTTGGTGAACACATCCATGTACCTACCACAAGGATGATGTAAGCCAACTCCATGGGACAGAAGCTCCTGTGCTCAGGACTCTCCTAGACCTTGCTCTAAGTATCTATTTAGCTGTTCATCTATATCCTTTCTCACAGCCTTTAAGAAATTGGCAAATGTGTTGCCTTGAATTTGTGAGCTGTTCTAGGAAATAATCCAATCCAAGAGGGGAAAGGTCATCAGAACCTCTGCTTTGCAGCCACGTCAAACAGAAGTTATGAGGACCTACTACTTGGGATTAACATCTTAAGTGGGGGAGGGGAGCCTTGTGGGACTGAGCCCTTAACCTGTGGGAACTAATACTATCTCCAAGTAGATAGTGTCAAAATTGTAGGACATCCAGCCCCGCTAGTGTGGCTTAGTAGTTGGGTGTCAACCCAGGAACCAAGAGGTCACCAGTTTGATTCCCAGTCACGGCACATGCATGCTCAATCCTACTAGAGGGCATGCAGGAGGCACTAATAGAATGATGTTTCTCTCTCATCGATGTTCCTGTCTCTCCATCCCTCTCTCTTCTTCTCTAAAAATCAATAAACACATATATTAAAATAATAATAAATCCATTGTAGGACACCCAGCTGGTGTTGCAGAACTGCTTGGTGTAGATAATAAGTGTTGTGAATGTGATAGTGAGAGGAGAGTAAAGAAGAAACACAGAAGGAAGACTAGTGTACTCAAAACTGTAGCAATTTGAATAATACTAACAACCAATACTCACTACTTATCCCAACAAAAGTCCCTAACATATTCTATAAAGCATTTGAAGAGTTGTATTATAAGTGCAGGCAGTACAGTTCAGCAAAGTAGCTTTAAAATTTGTACTGGCAATAGATCCCTTTTTCCTACCCTGCTACCCCTCTTCCACTAAACTTGTTGCTTTTAAGAGCTAGATTGAAATCCAGAATCTGTTTTTTATAAGCAAGGCTATGAATCCTGGATTTTCTATATATTAGCTTGGCATATTATTTAACTTCACAATTTCCTTATAGGTAACACAAGGTTATAATCTAAACTAATAAAAGCGAAATAGTAAAATTAATCGTTTCTCCGAGACACTTAAGCCACGCCCACCAGCCAATCAGAGTGGCTGTATGCAAATTAGCCGAGCCAACACGGCGGCCGCCACTCACGGACCTGAGTAAACGGCCGTTTCCATTGCGGCAGGAGCGAAAGTGAAGCTGCCCCCGCTCAGCTCAGCTCCGATTAAACTGGCTCTAGCGAAACACACCTTTGAAACAATATAACAATCATAGAATCCTCTGGAGCTGAAGGAAAGAGCAGCTGGGGCCTCACCACTAAGTAACATTGTGTCATTATAGACACTGCGAGGTGAAGCAGAGAGGAGGGTTCGTTAGCCGGCTTAAAGGAACAGTGTATCAATTATAGAAGATAAACTCCAGAAACCTGCGTCCAGCCAGCCTTGCTGGGACGTTGGGTCAATGGGAGCTGTGGGCAGCCTTAAAGCCCCTCATCCAGGCTGGTCAGGCA
>PVJC01016294.1:0-34010 GCA_004026665.1 Murina feae | reverse complement strand
CAAGAAAGTCTGTCTCTGTGACCCATATAAGCTGGACTGGAGATTGGGGTAAAAGGTAAAACCATAAACATAAATATAACATAAAACCTTCTGTAGTAATCCTCTTCTTACCATCAAAAGTATTTAACATCCCACCCTAATATTTCTTTCTTGAATTGAGATATCTGTCCATTAGGCATTACATTAGATAACAGACAAGTCCTAAATACACTGGGTTAAAAGGTGAGCATTTGTCTCTCTCTCACACCTGTCAAGGTGAGTGACCAACTAGGTGGGGTGGTTCCGCTCCATTCGGGTAGCAAGGGACCATGCTCCTCTCACCTTGTTGTGCTGCCATGTCCTTGGACAGAGTCCTCATGCCAAGGTTGAGCTGGATCTTCAGACCGTCTATGTTCTAACTCACAGGATATGAAAAGGGGGTAAGCCCAGAGCAATTAGGTGAGTGAGGACAACGTCACACATATCTCTTCCCCTCACATTCCCTCCCAAGGAACTTTGTAGAATGGCATTTGCAGCAAAGAAGTTTGGATAATGTAGTCTGCATTTGGATGACTATGTGCCCCCAAGAAGTGAAAAAACATTCTTTGTTTTTTAAATATGTCTTTGTTGATTTTCAGAGAGAGGAAGAGAGGAGAGGGAGTTAGAAACATCAATGATGAGAGAGAATCACTGATTAGCTGCCTCCTGCATGCTCCCAACTGGGGATTGAGCTTGCTACCTGGGTATGTGCCCTGACCAGGAATAGAACCAGTGACCTCATGGTTCATAGGTCTATGCTTAACCACTGAGCCAGATGAGAAAAATAGTTTTTTAAGGAGGATAACTAGCAGTATGCCAGAGGTATTAATAGTCACAGCTTTTCCCAGTTTTAAGTTTATACAATAATGGATCTTGTAATTAATAGATTCACTCTCAGAACTCTTACTTCTTAAAGGGCCTCATTTTTTGGCTAAAATCTACTTTTGCTAGAATATTTAAACATGACCTCAATAAGATGACTTTTCAACAATAGAGGATGATTTCTCAGTGAAAGTCCCTCACCCAAATCATTCATTTTTTGAACACAGGGGGTAGAAACACCTACAATTTTATTCCTAAAATCTTCTAATGTTATATATACCCAGAACATCTTACTTCAAAGTATATGCCACATCCTCTCAATTGGCTACTGGTGCTTAAAAAAAAAAAAAAAAAGATGGTGGGAATATGTAGATCTACCTAAAATATTGCATAAAGTCCAATCATATTGCATAAAATAAAACAAGGGTTATGTATAACTAAGGGCCTGGTGCATGAGATTCAAGCACTGGGGGGGATTCCTCAGCCCAGCCTGCCCCCTCTCACATGTTGGGAGCCTTCAAGGGGTGTCCTACTGATGGCTTAGGCCCGCTCCCTGCTCCCCTTGGGGAGCAGGTCTAAGTTGCAGTCTGGCCTCCCTTTGTGGGTGGCAACCAGACTAATCAGGGGAAGCCACTAGCCCCATCCCCCCACTGCTGCAGCCACTACCAGTCACCGCAGCCACCAAGGTGTTTTCATCAACATGGACTCCAGTCCCTTCACCATGAAGAGATGACAACTTTCTTTAGGCATTTTCAAGATGTGTCTTTCACAGGATACGACATTTCTTTCTTTCTTTCTTTTTTTATCGTCACCTGAGGATACGTTTCCATTGATTTTTAGAGAATGTGGAAGAGAAGGGGAAAACAGAGAGAAACAACAAAGTGAGAGGAACACTTTGATTGGTTGCCTCCTGCACATGCCCTGACCTGGGCCCTGACCAGGAAGGAGCCTGTAACCTAGGTACATGCCCTTGGTCAGGATTGAACCCAGACCCTGCAGACAGCAGGCTGAGGCATTATGCACTGAGCCAAACTGGCTAGGGCAGGATATGACATTTCTTAGCCCTCCAGCAGTGGGCCTTCATTTTTTTTCTCCAGGAGTATGGTGGAAAAACCCTAGACGCCTTTTTGGATTCTTATTACCCAAGTTACTAAGAATATTACCAGTGGCATACAGGGAGCTTAGCCAATGAACAGTCAGAAAAGGTGTTTCCTCTGTAGTTCACTCTGATCACCTGCCTCCAATTCTAGCTCCACCCCTGCCCAGGCCTGTAACCTTTAGCCGAGGCTGCAGGCATGGGCAGAAGACCCCCAAGCCCCTCTGATCACCAGCTTCACAGAGCCCAGGACTCTGCGATCACCAGCTCTGATCCTGCCCCCTGCCATTGCCAGCTCAGCCCTTAACCCACTGGCAGCCTCTGGCCCAGGCTGCAGGCCTGGGCAGAGGACTTCCAGGCCCCTCTGATCTCGGGCTCCACCCCTGCCCCACTACAGCCACTGACCAAGGCTGCAGGCCTGGACAGAGGACCTCCAGACCCCTGCATTGCCAACTCCACCCATACCCAGGCCCCTGCATTGCTGGCTCCATCCCTGCCCAGAGCCCTGTGATCACAGGCTCTGCCCCTGCCCCTCTGATCACCTGCTCTGCCCTTGCCAAGGCCCTGAGATCACCGGTTCCATCCCTGTCCCACTGCCACCTCTGGCCAAGGCTATAGGCCTAGGCAGGGACCCCCAGACCCATGCTTTGCCAGCTCCACCCTTGAGCCTCTGGCTAAGGCTATAGGCCTGGGCAGGGACTCCCAGGCCCCTGCTTTGCTGGCTCCACTGGTGCCCAGGCCCCTTCAATCTCTGGCCTTGCCCCTGCCCAGGCCTGAGGCCTCTGACCCAGGCCTTATGACTGGGTAAGGCACCTTCATAACCCTCCGACCCCCAGTCCTGCCCCTGCCCCCTCTGGTCACCAGCTCTGCTCTTGTCCATGCCTGAGTCCCCTGGTAAAGGCCTCTGACCTGGACAGGGGGCCCCCAGCCCCCTCTGATGCCCTGTTCTGCCCCTCGGGCCCCCCCCCCCCGTCTCCCCCGCTACCAGCCTGGCTAACAGGCCTGACCATTTCAGTGGCAGGGCTGACCCGGACTGGGCACTGCCATCTTGTGGCTATGGGGGAAGCCATCGTTGTGATGGAGTGATGCCTAATTTGCATATTACTATTTTATTAGATAGGATCATATTGGGACCTGGGAAGTGATACAAAGAAAGACTCATAAATAGGCAGATCATCAGAAAATGAAAGAAAAGTAATATAATTCCTATAATGACATGAACTGTAGTCACAAATCCGTTGTGACTTCTATTTCAACTCACCAATATTGCCTGGAATTGGGAAACTCTTAAAGATATTTTTTTATATTTGTATAGTGCCTAAGAGGTTTCTCAAACTTCCATTTCTATTCTTTAGGAATATCACTAGTTTATCCTTCATGTTCTGCCTGGCAGTTTCCTGAATCACTTTTCTTTTGAAAACAAAGCAAGGAAAAAGGGGATATTCCACTCCAGTGAAGTCCCGAACTACGCAGCCTGTCCTAGGTCTGGGCCTTTGCATTCCTTGATGTAATTGTCACCTGACCTGAAGATTACCTCTTCTTGTCTAAATTATTATAAAAATACCAGCATCTCACAGAGTCTATTTAGCATAATTTTGGTGTTCTTTCGAAATGTGTTAATTAAGGCTTTAAAACACCGTTGTTGATATAAATTATTTTTTCCTTTGTACAAATCTAATTTCAAGTGGAATGAAGACTGTGCATGTATTACTCATCCTGTGACCCGAAAGGCATGCAGATTTGGCGCGGAGGGTAGTGTGGTTACCAGTATCTAACCTACAGGTTAAGGTCTTCTTTTGTTATCAGTCTTTAACATTTAACATTTTCTGTCAAGATTCAAAGTTCACCTTTTCAAGATTTTACACTTAATTTTCCTGCAGAGTTTTACAAAATTTCAGTACTTTGGTATTTATGTAGATGTCTAAAGTAACCTTGAGGTCACTTTGAATTTCATCTTTTATCTCTTGTTACATGTATCTACTTCAGTTATCCTCTAACTCTATCCCATGTTTCAAAAAACCCTATGATGCAATCAGTCATGGGCTGTCTTTATTTCTTTTTTATCTGTCATTGAACTAGTTAAGTAATTGCAATTAGTTAATAGGTCTATAAAGTTTTTCTTTCCACTCATGGACAAGGATGACATGCATTTACTATCAAGATGGTCTAACCCAAATCCTTCCCCGTGAAAAATTATTAATTCCAAAAATTCAATTTAGAAATATGAAACATAACTGAATCAATAACAACTCCATCTATAGCAAACCCGGAAATACCTTTTAGTAAACCATCTTCAATCTTTTTAAAATTCAAAGATCAGCTCTTCTATACTCTAGAAGTGGCTGAACATTCATTTTTGAAGTTATTTTTAAGTGTACTCCCCCAGTTAATTAAAATTTCCTATTACTCTATACTAAATATGTTAGGAAAGCATGTAGTTCTTTTAATTTTAAACAAAAAACTCATCTTAAATTCTGAGAAAAAAGAATCTTCAAGAGTTGGTTTGTTTGTTTTTTCTTGTTGACACTATTATAATGTCCCCCAAACCAGCCCCTTTAGTGAGAGGTCATTCAATCTACACATACCCCACCCCTGCCGCCACCTTCAGAGACAACTGCGTCAAACATACCCAACCAGATGGAAATCTCAGTCTCATAAGAAACAAATCCCATCGTTAACTACTCATGGTCAGGAAATTCTCCTTTACGCTTCAACCACACAGTTCAGGTTGCAGGGCGAGCCTGCTTCCTCTCTGCTATTCCTGGTGGAGGAGAAAAACCAGATGGACAAACAGATGAAGTTGAAAAATTAATAATTCAGTCATTTCTCTTTCTCCAGCTTAATGAGAAATGATGCTGGTGTTTTGCAGGTATCTTACTTCCTAGTCATACCTGAAAGGTATGCATACACACTATTTCAGTAACAGTATACATAGGGCCTTCTGGGCCGAACCAAGGGGCAGGCACAATTGGCTTCCTATTGTCTTACTTTCCAGCAACAAGCGACCTTGTGTTCTCTCCCTCTCTGCCCCTGCCTGTGACATCCTGGGATTATTGCAGAAGACTATGAGATAGGGCAGGTCACGAAAGGGATGAGGACTTGTTCAGACCCACCTGAGCCCAGAGCATCCTTCATCTGGGCCCAGGAGCTTATGCCACCTGCAGCAAAGCTACAAGTAAGCAACACATTGAGATGCCAAGTGAACAAGGGGCACATCCCTGGAAGGACTCTAGGCAACAAAGAATCCAAATGAGCAACAGTGGGAGCTGCCGGCAGGCTTTCAGCATCTTGGACTCCTGTCTCAGGAAGGTGTTTCTCATTTCAGAAAAGCTGTCAGACCAGCCTGGCCATTGGAAGACAAGAGCTGGGACTAGACCTCAGAGTCAGCCTTAGACCAGAGTCACGAGAAGAGCCTTAAGAAACTTGGAGAAAACGGGGAAAGCACCTAACCCTACACTTTGGGTCAGAGTAGCAGGAAGGGTGACACGGAACAGAAGTGATGAGGCCAAAGGTCAGTAGCAGAGAGGTCACAGCGATTTAGTCTACAGACAGACATTCACCGCCTTGATGGGCTGAATTTATCAAACTTGCCCTGCAGGACCCAAAGCACATTTATGCAAAAACTTCACAGACCTAGAAGCCTTCAAATTTCTCATTCGTTTATTCATAAGTGTTTAAGAATCAACTACACACATCGACTATGTGTTCTAGGTGCTAGGAAATAGCAGTGAGCAAAACCGGAAAAAAAATAGATATATTCCTTCCCTATGGAACTTACATTCTAGTGGGATAGAAAGTAAGGAAAATAATAAGTAAAACAGATACTAGGGTGAAAAAAAACACCATAAAATAGGCATTTTAATAGCACACAAACTCCTATTTTACTTACATCGCTGAAAAGTGCCCTTGAATTTATGACAGCAGTGAACTGAATGAGGAGACACTTGGGGCAGGAAGCAGTATCCCCACAGCTCCTAAAATCCCAGCATACAGAGGGCAACTGCTGGTCCCCTCTCCTCCTGTTGTCCTTGAATCTAATTTCTCTGTAGTATGATGACTAAAGTAGATCACAAGAATGTATTAGATCATAAATGCAGGGTTTTGAACCTATTAAGTACTCTCTACAATTTTTTGTTACTCCTTGACCATTGCTCATTTAGATGGAGCATGACTAACTAAAATATCTCTGGTTGCATGGTATAGAATTATATATTCGCCCTTTTCCTGTTCAATATTTTTATCCACAGCCTGATGAAGGCATGTAAAGGGTGGTTATCAAATTTGCAAATAACACCAAGTTGAAAGGCAGAGCCAATGCATTGGATAACGGAATCAAGATTCAAAATTATCTTGACAAGGCAGAACACTGAGATGAAACCCATAAAATACTATTAACAGACATGTTATGAATAAAATAATTAACTAATTATCAAACACCTGCACGTGTACAAGATGGCCTAGATCAGGCTCCACAGCATTTTCACTAAGAGGGAGAAGAAACCTAGAAGCCTTAGTTAATCTGGAGTTGGACGTTAGTCAACATTTTAATACAGCTGCCACAACAAAAAATAAGTCTTAAGCTGTACAATAGGGTAATACCTACATCAGGAGAGGCAATATCTATCTAGAGAAGAGTATTCAGACCTGGGTTTCACACTTAACAGCATTATTTAAAAATTTTTAAGTATTCTTGGAAGGCCAACAAACAGGAAACACACTCCTCACACCATATAAGGGATAGCAGATAGCTGAGGAATTGTTTGCTGTGGGAGAGAGAGCTTAGAGAAAACTAAAATATATTTTCAAATATTGTAAAGAGCTATTACTGATAAGAACACTTCTTCATTTTTAAACATTAACTGACCTCAGAAAATCTTTGTACCTCACTTTTTTAATCTCTAAATCAGAGTTAAGGATATAAATTCTATAAGGTTATTATAAGGATTAGTAAGAATGCAGGTCATGTGTATAGTACATTACTTGCACACTGTCTGCATTTCACAAAGGGTAGGCATTTTTATTCTCTATGGCTGAAAGGCAGACTAAAGTCAATGAAAGTAGTCCACAAAGGCATTCCACAAAAGACACCTGAAAGATCTGGCTTCTCTCCATGAAATTTCCATGCAGATGTTAAACGACTGTCAGAAATTTGAACAGATTTCTGTATTGGGTGAAAGATTCATTTTTAAATTCCCTTCATTGAATAATTTTTAAGTTTCTTCCAATGAATGCTAAGATTGTATAATTCTCTCTGCTTTCAACCTACGTATCTAATGGATGTTTTTCTTACTCTGATAAAATTAAAAGTATGTAGAAACAGTTACAACAAAGAAGGCTCATTATATTTTACCATGTCCCACACTAAGAAGTGGCTGCATTGATTATCATCTTTTCACAAATGAGGAAACTAGACGAGTAGAGTTATGCGGTCTGACAAAGTTCATACAGCTCATCGGCGGCAGAGAATGATCTAAACCCCACCGATCTGAATTTATAGTCAACTAAGCTACATCTGACTCATCAGACTTTTCCTATAGCCACTGCACCCTGTGGACTCTGCTGGGTTTCGTGATGCCCTTGGGTTTCATTAGCTTTCTCCAAACTCTTGCTCAAATACATTTAACTTTAAAAGTACAGTGAACTTAAAATTTCAAGGGACTCCTCATGGATGAATCTTAAAAAATTTTCTCTACATGATAATATTAGTAAATGATGTGTTCCACCAAAATGTATATTGTAAACTAACAAAAGCCGTTTCGCAAAGGCTGAAACTTTTTCTGTTTCACCTATTTTGAATAGAACGCTTCCATTGATGAACTGCCCACTTCCTGTTCTAATTTATTCTCATTTACAGTACGGGTTACCTTGTACTTCTACTCAAGATCAACGCATCATTCGTGGCTCAGGGGTTGAGCATCGACCTACGAACCAGGAGGTCACAATTCCATCCAAGGTCAGGGCACATGCCCCGGCTGCAGGCTCGATCCCCAGTGTGGGGCGTGCAGGAAGCAGCCGATTAACTATTTCCTCTCGTCACTGATGTCCTGTCTCTCTCTATCTCTCCCTTCCTTTCTGAAATCAATAAAAATACATTTTTTAAAAAGATCGACACATCATGAACAACAGGTACCATATCATGACATCAGGCATTAATGTCCTTTGGGATATATCAATAAATGAAGTGTGTCAAAGTAAAGAGATTTTCAGGAATGGCCTAAGGTACTCTCCACAGAGTAATTCTATGAGTGGTGGAGCCTGGTGTTGGTGACAGTGTTCCTAGCTGCTCAAAAACGTGAGTTTTGTTTGTTGTTCCAGGTTGTTTCAAATGGGTGTATTTGCAAGATGAAAGACTTCTAATTTTGTCAGGTGGTGCTGTTTACTCAAAGCCAATTTCAGTGCCCATCAAATAATAAAGACACAGTGTGGGAATGGGTGCATGGTGAGAGGGCAGGAAGACTTCACTGAACAATGTAGCTTCTGAAGCAACAGGACATTTTGTCTCCTGAAGGACTGGGTTATCAAGAGGGAGTATAGGGCACTGATAGAAAAAGTGAGAAAGTGTAAAAGTAAGTTAAGTTTAAGGAAGTAAAGTTCTATGACCCCTTAAAACTTAAATCACATTTTCCATTTATTTGGGTAAATTCTGCATCTTGATTATTGTAATTGGTTTAAGTTTCTGGTTCTTATCTCTGTGTGTATTGAAGCTTTCAATGCAGGTGTTTTTAAGCTTTCCAGTGTTGATCTTTTCTAGCATCCTCTTTTCTGAATTTTAAATAGCTTCAGATTTAGTTTCACAAATATGTTGGAGGTTTCTTAATTTCCAAGACAATAATTTAGAACTAACTTGGAAATTTATTCTTGAAATTTAGGACAATGATCTACAAATATTTCTCTGGGAAAGAGCTCTTAACTAAGTAAATAGATTCTGTGTGCTGAAGATAGGATTTGATTGAAATTTGATGGGCATTTGTTCTACTGGTTAATTTTTCTGCTTACCTTATCAAATATTTGTATAGAAGCCTAACTACTGGACTGTACCTAATAGAAGTAATAAACTTTATATAGTAATAGGGCATACTTTATAATTGCTTAATTTATCAATGTGCAAGAGCCCCCAATATAATTGTCGATTCAATATTTATTCAGATCTATTCCAGTTAAGCACTCTGCTTAGTGCAGAGCATACAAAGGAGTTTGGTGGGGGCCCTGGTCAGGCAGCTCAGTTAGTTAGAGCATCATCCTGACACACCAAGGTTGCAGGTTCGGAAATTATACTGAAAAGGCAAAAATCTAAATGCCTCAAACTATGAGTATAACTAAAGAAATTGTAGTGACATCAAGTCATTGAACAAAGATTTCTACTTACCAAAGCTATGATATAAAGTCAAAAGGAGAAGATACAAAGCACTATGGAGAATATGATTACAACTATGTTGACGGCAAACAAAATAAAAGGCTATCTAAGAAGAATAAAAGCAATGCATTAAGGTGATAGAATTATGACTAATTATTCTCATTTTTGCTATTGTTCATGTTTTCTCCAGCACACTTTAATTAATTTTAGTGAGAAGTCAGTGAGCTTTTAGAAGCAATACTCTCAAATATTTTAAACTGAAATCATACAGTAACCTCCTTTTTAAAGGCCAGAAACTTTTTTTCAATTTATTTTCCACAGTGCACAGTTCCTTATACCAAGAGATGCTTGATATTTTTATTGAATATATATTTATACACACAAAACACACACACACACACACTGAGTAGCCAGATTATTTTTTTAAATATATTTTATTGATTTAGAGAGGAAGGGAGAGGGATAGAGAGTTAGAAACATCGATGAGAGAGAACCACTGATCAGCTGCCTCCTGCACAACCCCTACTGGGGATGTGCCCACAACCAAGGTACATGCCCTTGACCGGAATCGAACCTGGGACCCTTGAGTCCGCAGGCCGATGATCTATCCACTGAGCCAAACCAGTTAGGGCATGAGTGGCCAGATTATTATGACCACCCCATCATTACTTTGTTGGGCCACCTTTTGCCTTCAATACTGCAGCGATTCTTCTTGGCATTGACTCCACGAGATGTTGAAAGGGAATGCGAGGAATCTGACACCATGCCTGATGAATAGCACTGCCCAGTTCTGTGAGATTTGATGGTTGTGGAACCAGCTGCCTGCTGGCTCTTTTAACTTCATCCCACAAATGCTCAACTGGATTGAGATCTGGTGATTATGGGGGCCACCTGAGCAAGGTAAAGTCTCCCTCATGTTCTTGAAACCACTCCTGCACAATATGAGCACCGGGGCATGGCACATTGTCTTGTTGGAAGAAGCCATCTCCATCGGGATATGCCATCAACATGATAGGATGAACTTGATCAGCAACAATACTTAGGTATGTTGTGCTATTCAGATGTTGTTCCACACGAATTAAAGGGCCCAAATAATACCAGGAAAACATGCCTCAAACCATAACATTGCCCCCACCAGCCTGAAGGGTTGTACTCATGCATGTGGGGTGCATGCTTTCATGCTGTTTCTGCCAAATTCTCACTCTGTCATTTGCATGATGCAACGTGATTCATTGGACCACATGACTTTTTCCAATGCTCAACCGTCCAATCCTGTGTTCCTGTGCGAACTGGAGACATTTTAGCTTGGTAACTGCAGACAGTAAAGGTGTTCGAACAGGCCTTCAGCTTCCATATCCCATATGATGCAGTGTACGGCTAATTTGCCTACAAACGTAAGGTGGTCATAATAATCTAGCCACTCATAATAATATATATCCCACATTGAAAGGCTGTTAAATCATGTTCTTTACCCATATTTTCAGAAAAAAATCACTTCTATTGTTGTGGTAAATAACCTGCTTCCCTATTTATAATGGTCTGGCCCTCTAGCAACTTCAGCACAAAATTACAGCTAATTTGCCGACAAATATCAGGTGGTCATAATAATCTGGCCACTGTGTGTGTGTGTGTGTGTGTGTGTATGAGTAGACAAGAGCAGGAAAGACACCCCTTTACCTAGAAAGTATTTCCAACATAAGTTTACTAATTATAGATTTATTTATGTGTTATTTATGTGTTAATGAGTTCCTCTTTTAAAATGCAAATGCATCAAATAGCTAAATGAGTAAAAAAAAATATGAACAGAGGACACACAAGAGGAAACACAAATGGCTAATAAACATGAAATGAAAAGTTCAACCGCATTAATTATCAAGAAATTAAAATTAAAATGATCAGTTTTCCTAACGAAACTTGCAGAAATTTTCATGGTAATTCTCAATGCAAGTGGAGTATCAACAGGAAGATACTGAAAATGTATGACTCTCATAAACTGCTGGTGGGACTGAAAATTGGTGATTTTTTTTTAGCGCAATTTAGCAAAACACTCCTAAACTTTTGATGTAGGAATTCCATTTCTAGCAATACAGCTTAAAGAAAAAAACATGAAAAAGGTTTATTTGAGAACATTCAATGCAGTATCCAAAACAATTTGAAAAAAATCCAAGTATCCATGATAAAGGAAAAAACCCTAAATTTTTATAAATAATTTAATAAAATAATCAACCAATGTTTGAATATGGAAATTCTCATGATATGATATTAATTGGAGAGAAACTGAACACACATATTATTATACATCATGATCTAATTTTTTAAAATAATTAAGCATAGGCAAAATATGGAAGGAAATAGTAGCAATGACTGTCTCTCTAACTGATGATACTGAACATGATTTCTGTTGTCTTCTTTATTTTATTTTATACCTAAATATCCTAAGAGGATATTTGTTACATATAATCAGCACTTTTAAAAAGGCATTCTGCATATTTTTACAATTTCTAGAACTCCATGCTGAGAAAATAATCTAAAATGCAATAAAGTTTCTACACAAAGATGCTCATGTTCAGCTTTATTTAAAACAATAAAAATAAAATAGGGAACTAAAGATAGTATGATCTATAAAATAGACCACATTGTCTTTTAATATTGTGCTTAATTCCTCTTACTTTACTCAAAACATCTTACATTGGTGTGCTAGCACAAAAAAACCCTAGGACAAATAGAAAAGGACACACACACTCCTCCACACACACACACACACATCTTCTCCTCCTCCCCACAAAGCTAAATCTAGGACTGGAGTCTGGTAATCAAATTTCTTGTTCTTTGAGTTTTAGCAGTAAGATGAGCAAAATTACCTTTCTCCTCTGTGAGTTTGGGATTTATTTCCTAACTACCTCAAAACATAAACACATATCCTATATAATAAAGAGCTAATATGGTAATCAGACTCGAAGGCAGAACAACCTTACAGAATCACCAGTGAGCGGGAGGTGGGGCAGTGGGACCGAAAGGCAGCTGAGGCTGTGAGGGCTTGAGCCCCTTGCACAAATTTCGTGCATCAGGCCTCTAGTTAATAATAAAAGGAGAGAGAGAGTTTTTAATAATATAGAAAAATACTTTTGCTACCACAGTTAAATTTTGAAAAGCAGCCTATGCTGGTTTGGCTTAGTGGATAGAGCATGAGCCTGCAGACTGAAAGGTCCCAGGTTTGATTCCAGTCAAGGGCATGTACCTTGGTTGCAGGCACATACCAAGTGGGAGATGTGCAGGAGGCAGCTGATCGATGTTTCTCTCTCATTCATGTTTCTGACTCTCTCTCCCTTCCTCTCTGTAAAAAAAAATCAATAAAATATATTTTTAAAAAATATTTTTGAAAACAAAATTGTGAAATCAACAGTGTAACTGGCTTTCTATATGCACATAACACTGGCCCACTGAACAGCCTTGAACTCAGGGGTGTACAGACAATGCTCTTTTCTTCTCCCTTCATAGCCTTCAACTATGCTTTGTTAAGTTTGCTTTTCCCATCGTTTAATGACATCTTGGACAGTCCTATAGCTTCCCAGTCACTTTTGAATGTCAAGCGTTTTAGTATAGTCTGGTAATTTTTATTTTTTTTTTATTGCTTAAAGTATTACAACAAATGATAGATAAGTATTACAATAAATGATAGATAGATCTCCATTAGTCTGGTAGATTTTAAAATCTCAATCTTGCATTCAGGTCCATGTTCTCCATGGCCTTTCCTTCACTCTTCCCCTCTCCTTTGCTCATTTGCTTTTGGCACTTCCAGGAATGGGTAGAAAGAGAAACCATAGAAATAGAACAAAGATGTACTGTTAACTGCAGCTGCTGTACCCCTCACAGCTGTAAAGGCTCCCAAGGCCTTCTCCCCAGCTTCTCAATAGGCCCCCTCCCTAAATAGTTTCTAAAGTAGGAACCACTTCAGTCCTACTCCATGCTAAACCTCATCCCCACTCCAGTTCAGCTCAGCGTTCACCCACAACTCTTTCTACCACTGTCCCCTCCCCAAGACCAGTTCTCTTAGGGGCCACCTGGGCCATATTCCTGAAGCTTAGATGCCTTCTTTGATGGTCCTTTGACTCCCTAGAAAAGGGCACATCTTTGTCCCAATAAAAAAAAAAATGAGAGTAAAAGCCAGCTTATGTCTCTCTTTAGTCAAGACACCCTCCAATTATCTTTGCCACTCCCACTCCAAAAAGGCATTCGACTGGAGAGTAAGATCCTGTCTCCCCTTTCCTGCAAAGTATTCTATTGGAACCCTGCCACAAGTGTCATTCTGCTGCTGAGACCAACAGCTCACATTTCTAAAAGTTGATAAGATACTTAGGAATGAACTTAATCCAGAAGGCTAAAGACTTCTACACTAAAAACACTGATGAGAGAAATTAAAGAAGACACAAACAAATTTAAAGACATGCCATGTCCCTGAATTGAAAGACTTCATAGTTAAAATGCCCAGGCTACCCAAAATGATCTACAAATTCACTGTGATTCCTGTCTAAATCCCAATTACATTTCATACAGAACTAGAAAAAAAGCGATCATAAAATCCATAAGGAACCACAAAGAACTCTAGATAGACAAAACAATCTTGAGAAGAAGAAAAAAGCTGAGTCCTCACAGTCTCTGATTACAAAACTGTAGTATTCAAAGCATTATGGCATTCGAATAAAGACAGATCTATAGACCAGTGGAATAGGATAGGAAGCCCAGAAATAAACCCATGCTTATACAGTCAACTGATCTTTGCGAAGGGGCACAAGAATGCACAAAGGGGAAGGGGCATCTCTTCAACAACCAATACTGGGAAAAACTGGATATTCACATGCAAAAGAATGATATTGAATCTGTATATCATACAAAGTCAACTTAAAGTGGGCTAAAGACTAAAATGTAAAACCCGAAACCATAAAACTCCCAGAACAAAACATAGGAAAAAAAACTTCCTGACATTGGTCTTGGCAATGATTTATTGAACAAAGCACCAAAAGCATAGGCAACAGAAGCAAAAAGTAAACAAGTGAAACTACATAAAACTGAAAAGCTCCTGCACAGCAAAGGAAGCAGTTCACTTGGTGAGAAGGCAGCCTATGGCGTGGGAGAAAATATCCGTAAACCACGTTTCCAATAAGGAGTCAATATCTAAAATATACAAGGAACTCCTACAACTCAACTGTAAAAAAAAAAGAAAGAAATAAATAACCAGCTTTAAAAATGGGCCTAAAACTTGAACAGACATTTTCCCAAAGATATACAAATGGCCAACAGGTACATCACGAGAAGGCGCCCAGATCACTCATTTCCAGGGAAATGCAAAGCAAACCACAGTGAAAGACATAAGCAGACATCTGCTAGGAGGGCCAGTATCCAGAACAAAAAATAACGTGTTGTCGAGAAGGTGAAAAATTGAACCCCTTCTGCACTGTTGGTGGGAATGTCAACGGGGCTGCAGCGACTATGAAAAAACAACATAGAAGTTCCTCAAGCAAATTACAAATAGCATTACCACGTGACCCAGCAATCCCATTTCTAGGCATTTATCCAAGGAAGACAAATGGAAATCGGGGTTTTCGAGAGACATTTGCACTCCCACGTCCATTGCTCCATTCGTTATTCGCAACACCTGACATGCAGAAACAGCCTGAATGCCCACCAGCGGATGGGTGGGTTTATTTTAATGTGACATGTACACAGTCTGGGATATTATTCAGCTTTTGAACATGAAGAAATCTTTCGTTAGGCAATAACAGGGATGAACCTGGATGGCATTCTGAAATCTTATATAATAAAAGTCCAATATGCAAATTGACTGAGCAGGGGAACAGCTGGTGGAACAACCAGTCACTGACCACCAGGGGGAAGATGCTCAACCCAAAAGCTGCCCCCAGCCCGCAGGCCCAGGCCAGCCGAGACAGGTGCCAGCAGGGCCCTGCAGATCGGCCCTGATCACCGGCCAGACCTAGGGACCCTACCCATGCACGAATTTTGTGCATCAGGCCTCACGTAATAAATAAGACAACAGCCACAGAAGAACATTTCTGTACAGCTTGATTTCACTTGCATGAGGATTCTAAGAGCCAAACTCTGAAGATTCAGTTACACAAGATAAATAAGTTTCAGAAATCAGAGCTAAGCTAGAGTACAACATCCCTACAGCTAACAGTGCTGCATTGTATACTTAAACTTAGTCCCATATTAAATGTTTTACTATATTAACTCAAAATAGCACTCAAAATAGTTCAGAACAGTCTTCTTTTTCCAGTGCCTGGGAGCATGAATTTAATGTGCTGTGCGCCCACTTAGTATCAATATAGTATCAAACACTGTGTTATGTATTTTGTTCAATATTGTTCAGCCTCTCAATTTACAATATATCTGTGGTATTACTATATTCAAAGGTTAGAAGACATAGCAGATCCCATATTAAATGTTTTACTATATATTTTTAAAATTTGATGGCTTTGAATTGCTTGCTGCCTGTATTTCTTCCACACACACACACACACACACACACACACACACACACTGCCTTTGTTTTCTTACAGTGCCTAATTTTAATATTAATATATGCAAGAATTATTTATTAAATGCTACATTGTGCTATGCTATTTTAAACAATGAGATACAATCTAATGAGACATTTTAAATTTCTCCTGTATAGAGATGGAGTTTTACTATTTCTAGCAATATTTTATATCTCAATGAATCTAATTACTTCTAAACATTTTCAGATTCCTTAAGTTACTTCTGACATGCAATTTACAGAAAATTCATTAAAGCGTTCATTAATTTTTTTTACCAATCTGTAAACCTTATCACTGCAGTTTTTATTAGCTAAAATATAATTAACTAGGTCTGGCTTTTTAATTTTATGGACAAGTTATTTACCTATACTATCAACAGCTATATGATAATTACATTTTTACTCCATCACACTTCTCTCCCCATCAGGTTCAGTAATTAGAATCCTACCCATAATATCTCATAGTCATTGTGACATTTATATCTGTTATTTTCACTCCCAGTCCTTAAATAGTGACTAGTTTGTGGTCTTAACTATTTTAAAGAAATCAGTAGCAATAATGAGCACAAAATTACAGTGTTAAATATAGTACAGACATGCCCATTAACGCAAAAATTTGACCTTTGTTTCTTGACATTTATATCATTTAAACTCATTTACTATCCATTTCCTTCATGTAGTGAAATATAAATTAGATGTTAGTGATTCTTGACAGATAGAAACAATGATTAAACAATGTGATTTCTCTTGAAACAAATAGGAGTTCACTGGATATGGCTAATGTTAATCCTGCCAGAGCTTCATTCATGCCTTCTGAGATTTGGTTCCTTTAAAAATTGGAGACCAAGACCCTGGCCAGTAGCGCAGTTAGTCAGAGCATCGTCCTGATACACCAACATCGCAGGTTCCATCCCCATCACGGCACATATAAGAATTAACCAATAAATGCATAAATAAGTGGAACAACAAATTGGTGTTTCTCTCTTTCTCTCTCCCTTCTTCTCTCTCCAAAAATTGGTAAATATTTTTTTTAAATTAGAAACCAAACTTATAACAATAATCAATATTGTCTCTTAAATAGAATTCTTGGAATCACTATATATTATTTTCCTACAGTGATGCAACACAAATTTGAAAGAGAAATAAATAAAATGGAGTGTGGGAGCTTTGCTCAAACTAAGAAAGAATTTACTTATCTAAATAATTACATCAATTTAGGTTTGACCCAATATATTACCCAAAATATTTTCCTGATCTCAAAAATTCTGAAAGTAAGAGTTTAAACAACAATTATCTGCATTTTTTATTTATTTTTTGCTTATAGCATTATAATCAGAGTTTGCTGACCGTGTCTTTATACGAAACACCTGGTGCGATTTTAAGGCTGATGTCGTTACCAAATAAAAATCTTTAGATAAAATGTCCTTAAATTGAGAAAAACTTGTGTGAAGTCAAAATAAAGTTTTCTGAAGAGGTGGTGCTATATAAAAATCAGGAAGTAAAATGTGCCTTCGTTGGGAAAGGAGAGGAAAGCACTCAAAATAGTTCAGAACAGTCTTCTTTTTCCAGTGCCTGGGAGCATGAATTTAATGTGCTGTGTGCCCACTTAGTATCAATATAAACACTGTGTTATGTATTTCATTCAATATTGTTCAGCCTCTCAATTTAGAATATATCTGTGGTATTACTATATTCAAAGGTTAGAAGATGTAGCAGAAAAATCAAAGCTAAGCATGCAATCTAGCATATAACGTCAACAAAAACACTTTACAGACAAGTATTTTTCTGCCAAAGACACTGAAGCCCAAAATTACAAAGAAAAAATTAGTTAACAGGAATTATCCGACTAGAAATTCTTTAAGTATCACATACAGTGATGTGAACAAAAATAGATCTCCTCTGAAAAAGAGAAGATGCTTGACATTTTGAAGGCTTCAAGTAAGATGAGCCAGAGATTTTTCTAACATTTTTTCCCTAAAGAATTCTCCAGAATTTTAAAGTAACCTTGGAAGTGGGGATTTTTAAATTAAGTAATGTATGCTAGAAAGTGAATGAAAATATGCATGTGAATGGCTCATATTTGCATATATTTGTCAATCAGAAAATGAATTCTGTGTCTACAAAAGGTGAAGTCTAAAAATGTGTATGACAGACACATTTACAAGAGCTTATAAAGCTTTGATGAAATATATATACATATACATGTGCACATTTATATACATACAGATATATTAACCACCAACACATCCTCTTGCACTTTGGGTGTGCACAGAGGAGAGACCGTGCGAGGATACAAGCCAGGAAGACGGTTTTCACCAGAGACCAAGCCCTGTTGACCTTGATCTGGGACCTTGAACCTCCAGGGCTGTAGGAACATTAATGTCTGCTATGTAAGCCGTGCAATCTGTGGTCTTTCCTATGGCAGCCCGTGTCGACTAATACCCAGTGAGTTTGGGATGAATAAGGTCATCACAGCCATGAGGAGAGCAGAAAAGTGTAAGGAGGGGGGCCCTGTCTGTGCAGGATGTGGATGTGGACGGCCAGGTTAATGGTAAAATGGGTGCAAATTATAAAGATTTTCAGGAGACCAGTCTCCATCAGTCCCACGGAGAGGCAGGGAGAGATCACGTGCAGAGAGAGATGAAGGCAGCAGATAAAACAAGTAAACACTTCCTCTGCCGATTCTTTGCCAAAAAGGTATTTCATCAGCGCAGGAGCCAATCCCTGGGCCACAAAAAGAAGATCCATTTTAAAAGTATGTGCTCAGGGGATGTCACTGCATCTTGAAGCTGGAAACAGCCAAACATTTCTTTCTTTCTTTTGGGGGGTTTATCTTCACTCAAGGATGTTTTTTCCATTGATTTTTAAAGAGTGGAAGGAAGGGAGGGAGACACAGAGAGAAATACCAATATGAGAGAGACACACAGATTGGTTGCCTCCTACATGTGCTCTGATCAGTCCCAGGATGGAACCTGCAACCAAGGCACATGCCCTTGACTGGAACTGAGCGCCTGACACTTCTGTCTATAGGCTGATGCTCTAACCACTGAGCAACTGGCTAAGGTGAGCCAAAAATGTATTTTTTTAAATATATTTTTATTTAATTCAGAGAGGAAGGGAGAGAGGGGGGGGAGAGAGAGAGAGAGAGAGAGAGAGAGAGAGAGAGAGAGAGAGAGAGAGAAATCAATGAGAAAGAATCATTGATGGGCTGCCTCTTGCACACCCCCTACTGGGGATCGAGCACAAAACCCAGGCATTTGCCCTGATGGAGAATTGAACAGTGACCTCCTGGTTCATATGTCAATGCTCAACTACTGAGCACACCAGCTGGGCCAAAAGTTTCTGTAACACAATCCAGTGACCCCAAAAGCATAAGAGCAAGACACACCCTGCAAATAGAGAAGAGACCTCCCCACACTGTTGGGTGGGCTACCATGTCCAGAATTGAACCAACCCGCAGACAAATAAAGAGTTTTGTCTTGAGGAGATGTGCTCATCCGTCATCCAGCCAGGACTCTGGTGGGGCCACATGAAGAGGGACAGGGATTGGAGGATTCACGTCCACCCTTTCTCATAAAATCAAGCCCATTATATGCCTGGCTCTATGGACAGTCCACAGGGAAACATCAGTCTTCCTGAGACTGGGGCCTGGGCCTAACTTAAAATAGGGAGCTCAGAAGGAAAACAAGAATCCCATCTGCTCGCCTGAGAAGGCGGAAGGTTCCCAAGAGGAAGACCTGGGCAGCCATCGAAGAGCCAGGGTAACAGCAGTGTACGGAGGGGCTGACTCCAGCTCTAGAGTCTAGATGCCCTGACTTGGCATCTCAGATCTTCCCCTGGCACATCAGGGCAATGGAGGGGCAGGACGGCAGGGGTGGAGGGGGAGAGGGCCCCTCCACGGCATTTATGTTGCCTCCACAGAGTCAAGGGCAAGAAGAAAAGAGGCAGGAAGACCACACTTGCCATTGCTACCGAGGGGTACACAAGGCCACCTGTAGGGGGACGGGGCGGGGCCCGAGGGCAGCCACCTCTCTGCTACAGTGAGTGAAAAAGCAGTTTGGAAACCAACGTGAGAACTCCTAAGTAATTACTAAAGAAACACGGCATCCCACCGAAATGCTCCATGAATAAACACTCACAATTCCACGAAGGCATGGTTCGCCTTTGTTCCTTTCTCCAGCCGAAGCAACATGTCTTTTTCTTAAAATTCCCCTTTGGACTGGTTCTCCTTCCAACTATACAGCCGCTAACTAGGAGAGTGTCAGCCCTAATTGGGTGCTGCTCTGGGGACTTCCAGCCACCGGAGGTTAAAGAATGTAGCAGAGCCTGTGCACCTCTGAGGGATGTGCTAATAACTGGGAGGAAGGGAGCAGGGGGTGAACTCAGCAGACCCCTGCCCTGAAGCAGCCTGCATTGTCTCCAGGACCTTCCATTCAAAGGTCTTATTCCCACCTCTGTGAGATGTCTGACAGCTCATTCATTGAGAGCTCCCATGCAATGCTCCAGGGGACTCAGTTCTATTTTAAGGGGAAGTGGCTTCTGTTTGTTTTTTAATGCTGAGGGGAACACACTGAATTGCACACAAAGAAACTTCTTTCAAAAAGAAGAATCCTTTGACCTTTGAGACTTTAAGGTTGACACATTGGTTGGGAGCAAAGTTAAACAAAGCCCTACCACAGAGCACACACCACCTCCCCCCAAGGTTGGGTCTTAACATACTCAAGGCAGGGATCTAGGCTAAGGAGGAAACCTTTCTATATGACTTACTGCAGGGCCCTCGGTTGCTTCTACAGCTTCATTTTGATTTGAATTAGAAACATCAGCAAAAGTTCAAGTTAACAAAGATACCAAAGGAAGCTCTTTTTTTTCACACCAGACAAAAAAAATATGGAGGAAGTGGGTCTTCACAATCCTACCCACAGTATTTTCCCAAGTAACCATAGTGGGTGAGTGGCCAGTTGTCAGTGATTATGGGTGCAAAGGGACTGATTAAGGAGGTAACTGAAGAGATGAGCTAGGCCATCTGTGGGTGAAGGCATAGACACTTGGAAGAAAGGAGAAGGTCAAAGGCAGCAAGACCAGCAAATGAGGTCTTTGTGCAAATCAAAATATACCCAATAGCCACATTTTTTCAGAAAAATATGTCTATTAAAAGTAGTTCACAGGATTTCTTAAAAATTAACATAGCCATTCTGTTTTGAAAAAAAACTGATGTACTTACTAATATAAAAAGAACATTCCCAAGAATAAATTAGCAGCCCTTAAAATACTGTCCTATGCTCCAAACTAACATTTTCATATTTCAATGGAAAATGACTCATTTTGCCACATAACTATCACAATTCAAAGTAAAAAATCTGGATAGAAATTATATTGAGCTTCCCAGGGAATTAAGATAAAGCTGGATCACTAAAATATGAAAATATTATCTTGCTCCACAGGATCAGTTCTTGAAGTCTAAAGGATGAAGTGCCCAGACACAAAAGGATATTATTTCTCCTACGTCACTCAACATAACTTTTCTTCCTCTCTCATTTTTACATCCCATTTTTCCCATACCACTTTTTCCCTGGAGCTCATAACGTAAATCCTCATTCTAGTTATCAGATCCAAATAAGAAGTCCACCCTGCCAAGTCTTTTTGTATAATCCATATTTCTGTGTTTGATCCTTTAGTTTCCTTCCAACAACCTGGCCCAATGCTGCTCAGAGTTCCCAGCATTCCGCACTGTCCACTGTCTGCCTTGGAGGTTGGGAAGTGGTCAAGGGAGTGTGTAGGGGGACAGTCCCTGGTTCTCCAGGGAGCAAAAGGTCAGTCTCTCTCCATAATCCCAGCTCGTCTGCTTCTCGCAGGCAGCACAATTGATCGTTTTCCTCCTGTGTCATTTTGATTAGCTCATGCTCCTTTTTATTTTTATTTTTAAATATATTTTTATTGATTTCAGAGAGGAAGGGAGAGATAAAAACAGCAATGATGAGAGAGAATCATCGATCAGCTGCCTCCTGCAGGCCCCTACTAGGGATTGAGCCGAGGACCAGTCAGTCTGCAGGCTGACTCTCTACCCACTGAGCCACACCAGCTTTTAGAAGCTTGCATTGTCGTTTTAGTCGCATTGAAATGGATAATATTTTAGATTTTTAAAGAAGAATGTCTCAAATATGTAATACCTAGTTTTTCAGGAATATTTTAGACAGGTCTCATTAGCACTTCTTCCATCTGAAGATACTTTTATTTTTTCTGGTAAATCACATGCCGTTATCACTGAAGTCTTAGGCATTTAACTCAATTAAAATATAAATGGTAGATGCTTCCTTTTCTTAAAAAAAAACAAGAGGTTAATCGGAAATGTTCATTTTTCTTGATATGAAGACATTCACTGGAAACTGGAGACTTCCTCTGAATGAGTAATTAAGTTTTTAAAATATGCAAATCAGTGCTGCATTGAATTAGAAGCTGTCATTTCAAATAATCACTTTGTTCTGACATTTTTACATGAGCAAATTATATTTCTCGAAAAAAAACTGTCTAGAGATAACATTTTGTTACTGTCTTTGTTAAGTACTGGAAAAAATTATTTCTAAGAGAGAGAGAGAGAAAGGGAGAGAGAGTGTGTGTGTGTGTGTGTGATCAACAATGCAATATGTTCAACAGCATTCAGAGGCAAAAATATACTTTTTAATATTCCGTAGTCATTTTTAGAAATACATTTTATATTGTAAGCATAAATTGTTGCTACTTTTTTTCTTATTTTGAAATGAACTTCCATCAACTATGAAAAGTATGGCATTCATATGATGAACTGCTCCCTTGGTAAGAGCATAGGATAAAATGAAACTGATACCGAATGAAGTGGGGGGTCCCCTTCAGAGTGGGGGGCGCTGCTGGAGATGGATTCCTTATGATACCCCCAGAAAAGGAATTTCCTGAAACTGGCACAGAAGCACAAGTGATTTTTATTTGTGTGGAGCTGAACCTCTGAGTTTCCAAAGCCCCACTCCCCTTAGTGCAGTCATAGAAGATGGTAACCAGGGTTTCAGTGGAGCTAAAATCAGAGCTAGTGTCCAGTTTCTGTTCGGGGTTGAGCTGGGTCTAGACCAGCATCAGGCCAGCTGCAGCCCATTAGTCCATGGTGTGTGGTCTGCATGGCTGTTGGCCACTCGGGAGAATGCCAGGAATAGGAGCAAAAGGGCCCCAAAAGCCAGGAGCCAAGTGCAGCGTGCCAAGAGAAACCAAGAGAGGTCGCTTCTTTGTTCAGGAAATTCATTACCCCAACTCTTTGCTTGCAGCGGTCACCCCCAATCCAGGCAACCATCTTTGTCCCCAGGTGGACTGCACTGACCATGCATTTATCTTCCCTTTGTCCAGTCCCCTTCCCCCAGTGTTTTGCAAGGAACATGCCTAAAATGCCTAGCCTTTCCTTTGCTCCTTTCCTGTTATTAATAAGTAGAGGACCGGTGCACGTAATTTGTGCCCTGGAGGAGGGAGTCCCTCATCCTAGCCTAGACCCTATCACAGTCTGGGACCTCTCGGGGCATGTCTGTCTGCCTGCTCACTGCTCCTTCGTGCTACCTTGGAAACCGGAGAGGCTCCTGCCACCACTGCTGTGCTTGCCAGCTTCTGGCTGAGTGGCACTCCCCGTGTGGGAGCGCACTGACCACCAGGGGGCAGCTCCTGCATTGAGAGTCTGACCTCCAGGTGGTCAATGCATATCATAGCAACCAGTAGTTCTGGTAGTCCCACCATAATGGTCACTTAGGCTTTTATTATATAGACTAGCTAATTAGAACCAAGTTCATGAGAACAGCATTGGCCTGTGTACATCAAAGTGGTGTTTCTCCAACACAAGCTATGCTATTTTCTATTTGTGACGGATCCCAGCTCTCTATTGCCGAATAACAAACCCCTCCAAGCTTAGTAGCTTAAAATAACCAATTTATTCTTTAACAATCATTTGTTTTGCTCTCAAATATGAAATGTCCACATGTGTCAGTGGCAAAACCTTATCTCTGCCTCGGGTGCCATCGGCTGGGGAGGGAGGCAGGGAGCTGGGGATGTCTGGGCTGTGATGGCTCAGGGCTGTATGGGACTCGGGCTGCCGCTCTCAGCCAGACGCCTCAGTGAGGTCCTTCACAGGCCGCTTGGCCTCCTGACAGCACAGCAGTGACCTCGGGAGCCAATGGAGAACAATGCGGACAGGCTGGCACTTTCATGGCCTCGCCTCTGCCATCACCCAGCATCCCTCTCGGTGCCTTGTTAGTGAAGGGAGGGCACACGAGCCTCACCAACTGATGGGAGATTTGTCAGCCTCACAGAGTGGAAATTGCCTGGGAGATGGATCTACTGTGAAGACCGTCTCTGGACAATACAATCTGCCATATGGCTGCACCTCTATGGGCAATTTCAGACGATGTAGCTCTCCTGTTGTACATGTTTCATCAAATGCTTCTTCAAGCTGCCAACTACTTTCCGGCAGGAGGAACTTTTAGGAATTTAACGTTGGGTACAATATGAATAGCTTCGAGGCTAAATATCCCCCTAAGCCTTCCATCTGACAAGAAGCATGCTCATCACACCATCTCTGTTTCGCTCTGTCAAGAGCTTTTAGTGGACGTAAGCCACCTTACTATCACTTTCTGTGTGATATACAATTAACCACTTGGATTCCTCCAAAAGAAACTGCTTCTATCCCTACAATAAGTAACAAACCACCCTAGGCTGGCCTAGCCCTGTAGCTACAAAATCAGCCTGTTTGCTCCTCTGTCTCAACACCCAATCATTTTGTGCCCCGGAATCTTCGCTTTGGTGCCAATGTTAGTCGCTAGCATTGCCCCATTCCATGACCTTCCTCAGCCTACACCTCGTGCTTCAGCCTCTTGACTAAAGTCTCACACTTGTTGCCTTTAAATCTAATTATACGTGGGGCACAGTGAGGTCATTTCCTGGGTCATTTTCTTGCCTATGATTTTCACTTTTCCTCAGGTGAGATCTTCCTCCACCACTTCTGTCACTTCTGGTCCCCAACAGACCAGCCTTTGCAACCCTATCGTTGTGCCCGCCTATGGAAATGCTGTGTCTGGAGCCTGGGAAAACCGAAAGAATGGTGCCCTCATGTGGATAACCCAGTGTGAATCACACAGATGCTCACCTCCAATTAGTGACACTTCTAACTATACACATGGGAATAATCTTAACTAATAAAAGCGTAATATTAAAATTAACCGTTCCTTTGGGACGGCCTAAGCCACGCCCACCAGCCAATCAGAGTGACTGTATGCAAATTAGCCTAGCCAAGATGGCGGAGGCTGCAGCCGGGGTGTACAGCTTCTCTGGGGCTGTGGTCTCCGCCATCTTGGGAGCCTCCGTCCTGGGAAGGCATCCTGCGCCCTGAGCCTGCTGATGCCTTCCCAGGCGGAAGCCTCCCTAGGTGGAACCAGCCAGCTGGGCCTGGAGGCTCCCTCCTGGGAGGCCATCAGGTGGTCACCGCCACCCCATAGCCTCCCAGGCGGAAGTCTTAGAGCGGGACTAGCCAGTGGGTCCTGGGGGGCCATCGGGTGGCCAGGGGCACAGGCAGGGAGGCCTAAAACCTCCCTGCATGTGCCACGGCCACCCAATCACTTTCCAGGCGGATGGCCCAGAGGGTCAGTGGGAGCTGTGGCCAGGCTGAAAACTGCCCTCAGCCCCTCACCCAGGCTTGCCACACCCCCTGGGGTGAGGGTCTCCACTGGGGAGCTTGGCCAGCCTGCAAACAGACATTGGCCCCTCACCCAGGCTGGCCAGGCACATCAGCAGGTGGACATCCCCAGAGGGGTCCCAGACTGCGAGAGGGCACAGGCCAGGCTGAGGTAACGCCCCCCCCCCACCAGTGCACAAATTTTTGTGCACCAGGCCCCTAGTGAACTATAATACAGAGCAGAAAATGAATGCTATAAGAGAAATACAAACTACTTTGCTATATTATTTGAGGGTTCAGATAAACAACTGCTAAATTTTCCTGGAAAATGATTTGATGCGGACAAAGAATTGTATATGGTAAGCATAGTTCAATCAACGTGTTCCCGCTTCAATTTGGTTAGTTGGTTATCCCAAAGGAAGACAGAAGCACTTGCTGCTAACTAAGAACCTAGAAAAATGGTGTCTTAGAACCGGATGTATCTTAACAAGGAATAATAGCTCCCCCTCTCCCGCCCTAGAGTCCCCTGTGTCGGCATAGTGCAGGTCACTTAGATTTCTAGCTGAGAGAACAGATCCCAAATAGTTCACCACATGAACGACTGTCACTCAGCTCTGTGGAGGCAGAAGAAACAAGTGTTGCAGGTGCTTGGAGATACACAGCGTTGCCATGGAAACATTTCTGATCTCTCTTATGCTTGACTATTTGGTGACATACAGTTCCAGCCGCATTCAGCAATTACTGCCTGTGCTGTTGTGCCCTATATAAAAATCCCCACTTGTTCATTTTGGATATTATTTAAATGTCCCCTCTTCTCAACACTGTCTTTGATCTTTTTTTTTTTTTTTTTTTATGCAACGAGTTCGACTCCCTGAAAGTCCAAGGTATAAATTGGCACAAGACAAAAAGCACTGAGTAGATTAAATATTGTTCTGATTCCCTTTTAAACTTTGGAGTAAACACAAGTTAAAAGTGACTGCCAATGCCATGTGACTGAATTAGAGTACAGAATGTGTTTTTATGTGCACTTCAGAGGAATATTTGCAACTAATACCTTTTACAGTTGAAACCGCTGAGCACCTTTTTCCATTATGAACATTTTTAGGCCAAGATTCCTTTTGTGTTTTATTTGTAATTGCTGGAGAAAGCCTTGAGAACAATGTGGACGGGCTGGCATTTTCATTTGAAGTAAGATTAGAAAAAAATAAACTTCTCTTTGTAGAAACCAATGCTTTGAATGTGGATGACTAATGTGAGGGGGAAAAAATACTCATTACATACAATTGTGGGTGGTAGTTTCTTCAGTTTTATTTCTCTGTCTTATATAATCTAATGACATAAATTATTTGGAATACCGAAAAAGTCATAAAGTTTTAATAACCCAAAAACCATTCCTGGAACAAATTCTGGATGATGGAGCTATTCCTGGTCCTTCAGGCAGAAGAGAGTCACAGTGCTTTGCTGATCTGACGGCTGCCAGTCAGAGTTACGGACTGTCCGCGGGCCCCATAAGAGTCAACCTCTCATGAGAAGTAACTGGGTGTGAACTCTGCTCTCTGGTCTGTGAACGGGAATTAGATCACCTTTTCATGTCATCCTTTCCCTGGCTGTCTCAGTGGGCACAGTGGATGCCTACTGGGCTCCAGCAGAGCTAGACCAGAATTCTGGAGCCCTGGGCCCCCCTGAACCCCACTGGGCCCACTCCACAGTGGGAATGATCAGTGGAGACCTCCAGATCTGATTCTGATATGAAGGCTACTACTCTTCCACCCTAGCATTCCTGTTGCCTCTTGGGACTTCAATAAGCACTTACTAAATGTTATCTTTGTTAGAAGAGGGTCCTTAGAATGCCTCTTTCTAGGTGTCTAAGGACTCCCAATGCCGACACTCTTCCTAAGCAAGACAGTCCTTAGTCGTGGGCTCTCCCCCGAAGTGACTGGAGGCTGCTGGGTATATCTTCTGTCTGCACAGATGCCCAACAGGCTGCTGCAGCTGACTACACACAGCCGGGTACATTCAGATCTCAATGCTATATTTGAAATCCAAGTGTAGGCTTAGTTTCAAACTGGTATTTTTAAAAGTTGATGTATTTCTTTTACTGAGCAGTGTGGCCTCTGAAAGACCAGAGCTGTGACTACACAGCTCAGATCCCGGGCTGGGGTTATGCAGACGCTGGCTCGATACTCCCGATGAGAGGCAGGGTCACCTCAGCCAGGCCCAGGAAACAACATGCCCTTCCTCGTTATCCTCCTCCTCCAGCAGGCTTAGGCCAGTATTTTGGAGAACCTATAGATTCTCGGAACATTTTCATCTCCCTCTGCCCGTCATCATCACCTCGCAAACGCTGCCTGGAGTGGCAACTCTATGCATCACAATATGTGACTCCCTTGTGGGTCTGGACTGATCCCCTTTCATTAAGTGTTATTTTTATGCTACAAGTCTTTACAGTGAGCATGTAGAGAAGCACTCGGAGCAAACGTCCCTGCCTCCAGCTGCACAGCTAGAACCAGAACATGTCCCTATTCTGCCTGGCAGGGTTCCAATGCAGAGCGATACATACATGGTTCCTAAACCCATATCCTCAACCATCTAGAGCCTAAGACTGAAGACAGAAAAACAAGCAACCTCAAAGCAAGGGAGGGAGGGAGGAAGGGAGGGAGAGAGGGAGGGAGGGAGGGAGGATTAGCCAGCTCAGCAAAAGACAATCATGTATTCTTATTTACTAAGCTGAACTTTGAAAATTCAGTGGGAATAGCCATCTCTAACATGTCTCTTTTTTTATAGATGAAAACCTACCAGCTACACAATGAAAACCTAGAACATCACATTCTGGCAACCACATTCAGTGCTGACCTACTTACACTAGCGGCCTTGTTACAGGAGAAAAATCAAACCCGATGTGCCTTTAAAATCCATTCCTGTTCAATGAAATAGGTTCAGTAACTGAATCTCAACTGCAGTGCTAAGGAAGAGTCCTTCCATTGAGTTTCCAGTCTTTAGATTCTAGATGTAGAGATGAATTTCATGGAGGAGGGTTTAGAAAGCTAAGTTCAACCTGTCAAACCATCTATGGGCCACTTAGCAGCACTCTGAGCTGCATTTTCAGTTCTTACCAGTTCTTGCTAATAAAGGGAACTATTCAGTCATTCACTGAACGAATATTCGAGGTCTGAACGTGTGAGAGAGAATAGATGGCTGACACACACACACAAAATTATCACTCCTTATAAATCCGAAATCAGCAGCGCTTTCTTTCATGAAACAATTATGATGTACCTATTGCACATCAGGTCCTATGCTGTTGAGCAGACTGGCGAGTCATCCATTGCAACAGCATGTGATAAACCTTATCACAGAGCTATGCAAATGATGCCGCCAGAATGGGAGGAAGTATCAGACCACTGCCTCGAGATGACAGGAATAGATTTGTTGTTATTTATCTCTGTGAGTGTTTAATCTTGCATGGAGCTCTTACGCCATCCCAGGCACTAAACGACGTACTTTTCAGGAATTCTAATACGATATTCACAACCCTGGGAAGGGAGCAATGATTTCACCCTCTTAGGTGTGAGGGGAAGCTGGAGGGGGCAGGGAAGTGGAGGCATTCAATCTGCAGGTAGGAAGGACAAGGCAATGAACGGCCTGGTGGGCCTGCAGGCCTCGAGGAGCTGCTGCAGAATTGCTGTGTGGAGTAGTGACCAGCCTCCCCTCCTGGGACAAAGAGCACTTGGCCTTCCTATGAGCTGGTGGGGAAGGCTCTCCTGGGTCCCAGACATCAGGTGGGGATGGCATCACCCACATCTGCTGGGGAGTAAGTCCCAGGAGGAAGCGAGGCAAGAAGCAAGCCCGTCACCATGCCAACAGCTCTGAAATCCCGCGTCCAGGATCGGTGCTGTTTTCCTGCTGCTGCCATGTTGTCGGGATGTGAGGGCGACGACCCTGCTAGAGGCAGTGCCAGTCTATTCATTAAGCTCTTCCCCAGAGAGAAAAGCAGAGCTGCCCCGGGTGAGCATGAAGTAGAAGGACAGACACACAGCCGCCGCCACCACCACTGCCCCCGCACACAAGGCTCTTCCCCAGGCTCTGCTCGACCTGCCGGGCACAGGTCCTGTACTCTGTGCTGTTAGACTCGGAATATGCTCACATCAGCTCCCCTCACACACTGAGGAGGTGCTCAGGGCTACAGACTGGTCCTTCTCCAGCTGCAGATGAGAAATCTGAGCCACTTTCCAAAAATGCTCACTTCAGGGCCTCACCTTAGACCAGTTCACTCGGAACTGCGCTGGGCAGGGCCCAGCGGATGGCAAAGGGCCCGATGGGAAAGGGACCCGGGCATGACCTGAGGGAGGGGGGAGAACGGTAAACTCTTAGTGGCTGCATAAGACGCACACGCTGCTGCCTATGGTGTGGAGAGTTCCCGTGCTTGCCAAAGGGTCCAGGTCACCTTTCAGGCCTTCGGAGTTCTGAATGGAACCCGTTGCTTTTTATCCTACACAGCTACCTGTTGGCTTGTCTCGGCAAACCTGTCAGGACAGATACAAAGGTGATGGCGGAATTAACACAGAAGCTGTTGAGACGTGTGACTGAAGCCCAGGTGCTACTGCTGGCCCACTTTACCCACTTTAAAAAAAGTGAGTTTTAAACTCAATCCTCAAAGAATTATGTATTTGCTCTTAAATGTTTTAAAATATGTTTTCACTGATTTTAGAGAGAAGGGAGAGAGAGAGAAACATCGACGAGAGAGAAACATTGACTGGCTGCCTCCTGCACGCCCCTGTTGAGGACGTGTACCATGACAGGGGATCGAACCGGCGACCTGTTGGTGCATCAGGAATGCTCAACCCACTATGCCACACCAGCCAGGCTCACTCAGATATGTTACCTACAGTTAGAACATGTTACCTCCACGAGCTCAATGGTGCCTGAATTATTCGTAAAACGGTAGTCTTCTCAAGGAAAATATTGAGATAGAAAGCAGAGCCTGTTCTCTCGATAGTGATTTTTTTCACCGAAGTGGACACTCTGACAATACAGCTAAGAAGAAGGATAGCACTGGTGGTTCCAACAGACAAGGTATTAGAGGAAACAAATCTAGGTGTTAGCTAATGCCTTTCTGATTGGTCTGCGCTGCTCCCCGCAACACCACCACAGCTCAGCTTTCGCTGAGGATCCGAGTGCCATGTTTTTGTTGTTTTCAACAGGCCCTGGATCTTTTCAGGTGGAACTAGACCTCCCTAAGGTCCACGCGTGGCTGTGAGGCTTCCAGGACATCGCGGTTCAGCGGCCTCGGGCGCACCAGCGTCTGACAAATGAGAACCTGTCCCAGCGCTGCTTTCTGGAGACAGAGCGGTGGAAGCGGTTCCCTATCCGCCACCAGGGGCATAGATTCTAAGGTCAGGGGCGTCCCTTCGCCATGACGAAAGGAGCCAGAGGGAGTGGATGAGGCGTCACCCTGCCCAGAAGGCATCGCATGCTGAAGCTTTTACCCAGAGAATATGTGGTAAGGAAGCAATTTTCCAACGTTGATCTCACAAGGAACTGAAGTCTTCCACTTTCAAAGGCTGCTTAGAAACCATCTCAAAGACAAGTAAATGTCTCCCACATACAGCTCTGAGTCATAAAATGCCAAGGAGGGAGGTGGGCCAAGGAGGGGGAATGGCGACATCTGTAATGGTGCCAACAATAAAAAATGATGTGAAAAGATAAAATTTAAATACCGTATTAAACCCGCAATTTAAAAAAAAAATAGTTTTACTGATTTCTGCGAGGAAGGGAAAGAGAGAGACACATCGATGATGAGAGAGTATCATTGATTGGCCGCCTCCTGCATGCTCCCCACCGGGGATGGAATCCGCAACCCGAGCACGTGTCCTGACCAGGAATCAATCCGTGACCTTCTGGTTCATAGATCCACACTCAGCTACTGAGCCACGCTGGCTGGGCAACCCTAAATTTTAAAAAAACTTGTTTTTATTGATTTTAGAGAGGGAGGAAAGGAGAAAGAAAGAGAAAGAGAAACACTGATGTGAGAAGGTAACATCAATTAGCTGCCTCCTATACGCCCCCTACTGGGGACTGAGCCTGCAACCCTGGCATGTGCCCAGACTGAGAATAGAACCAGCAACCATTTAGAGCATGGGATGGTGCTGTACCATCTGAGCCACTCAACCAGAGATAAACCTAATTTTTTTTTAAAAAGAGGCCATGGCCCTAACTGGTTTGGCTCAGTGGATAGAGCGTCAGCTTACAGACAGAAGGGTCCTGGGTTCGATTCCGGTCAAGGGCATGTACCTTGGTTGCGGGCACATCCCCAGTGGGGAGTGTGCAGGAGACAGCTGATCGATGTTTCTCTCTCATCGATGTTTCTAACTCTCTATTCTTCTCCCTTCCTCTCTTTAAAAAATCAATAACATATATTTAAAATATATATATATATATATATATATATATATATATATATATATATATATAGCAGAGGCCATATATTGTAGAGCTACAATTATGAAACAATATGCAAAAGAAGTTTTAAGAATGTTTAAATTAAAATTCCAAGTACACTTATTATTTCACACTTTTCTATATGAATCACCTGAATCATGACATAAATCCCAAGAACTCAAGGTTTTCTAAAAGAGCTGATGTCTCCCCGAACAGGATTCCACGTGAAGAAAAGAGCGTCCGGCATTCATCCTGAACATAGACCACCAGATCATTATTTCACCCCGAGGAAACTCCTGGGGAAGTAACCCCTGCAGGACACTTTGATGAGACGCTGACCTAAAAGGCCTTACAGAGCCCTGAAAACGCCTGTAAGAAATGAGGCGTTTCTTACCGTTCATCTCACCATCACACGCTCATCGCGCTGTTAGTCCCCACTAACTCGTGAGGCTTTGCCTAGTGAATTAAATGATGCAAAGCTCCTGGGGTTTGGTGGTGACTCAAAAAGCATGACTACCTGACGTCACTCCAGAGGTTTTCCCATTTTTATTCTCAAAATACAAGCATGCGCCACTCAGGGTCAGTGAGGATCCTATGATCCTCACTTTCTTTACGTTGGTGGCTTTCTTTACGTTGGTGGTTTAGGGTGGTGACCTCACCAGCAGTCCCGTTTCCAAGAGAAAACACAGGTATTAGCCATACGAGGGGATTTCCATCAACATGAAGAAAGTGCAGAAGACTTTCCATGAGGAGTAACTTGTCTGCTTCCTCCTCTTGAGGACATAGATTGCATCCGCGAGGCAAGCATCTCTGCCTTCGCAGAGCATGGTCACCTCAGGGAGAGATGCAGGCACACCACAGAAATTCCTGGCAACTGGCTGTGTGTTCTGTGCTGCAGATAGGGTTGCAATAAACGGAGAAAAGGGTCAAAGCTATTTTTACGTGAGGGAGGCGAACGACATGTTGATATTTAAGCATATGTTTGCTACTCGCAAATGGGTTTGGATTGCGTGGAGTTGAAAGTTGGCAATAATTATTTCATGTCAGTAAATACTCAGAACGTAAAAGTAGAGAACAAAAGATAACACCTTGTTATTTTCTATATACAGGGTGCAGCAAAAATAGGTTTACAGTTGTTCGTGTGGAAAATAGTACAATAATTAATAAGTGAGCCCTAGCCAGTTTGGCTCAGGGGATAGAGCATTGGCCTGTGGACTGAAGGGACCCGGGTTCGATTCCAGTCAAGAGCACGTATCTCGGTTGCGGGCTCAATCCCCAGTCCTGGTCGGGGCATGTGTGAGAGGCAACCGATTGATGTGCTCTCTCGCATCAATGCTTCTCTCTGTCTCTTCTCCTCCCTTCCACTCTCTCTAAAAAAATCAATGGAAATACATCCTTGGGGGAGGATTAACCTGAATAATAAATAAATAAGTAACAATATGAGAATGAACTCTGTGTTTCAAGTACTCACAACCGTGGTTGTAGTTAAAGACCCAGAGAAATAGCCCATTTGCGAGAAGCAGCTTCTCTCTGGCACCTGCACGCTAGCATCCAATAGAAAACATCCTTCTAGCAGAATTAGAACACTTCTTCTCTAGTTAAGATCATTAGGGCTTTTCACTTCATTTTTTTACTGATTTATATGCCTGACCTCATTCTGAATTTACATACCTGACCTCCTTCCAAATGCGTTGAGAAAATCCACTGATTATATATTTACATATACTTAATATATGTGCATATTAATACAAACACACAGATATATATGAGGAGGAGGATATTCTTATCTTGACAGGAGTAAGCAATTTATTACACTGAGATAAGAAAAAGACCATTTTTAAATGATAAAAGTAAATGTATTAATACGTAATGGGCACAAAATATTAAAATACCTACTCTCAGGCCTGCCTTTTCTTGCCTTCCAAGCAAAAAGCATCCTTTGCAGATGCGCAGCCTGGACCACGGCCACCCTGGGGGCCGGGCTGCAGAACTGCCGATTGCTGTGGTTACGGGCATCCTGCGAACCCACCCAACTGAGGAAGCTGAAGGAGTCCCCATG